>JAVJIF010014388.1:0-118804 GCA_038442645.1 Agave tequilana | reverse complement strand
TACTTTATTTTTTTCATTTTATCATCACTAGAGAAGTAGGATTCGGTGGGATCGAGAGCCTGAGTGGACTGAGAGGACATGAAATTGTTGCCGGCGAAGAGAGAAGCTTCATCGAATGGTTAGTTATAGGCATCATTGTCATCATCACTGAATTTGATGGCTCGAAACCCTAGATCGCAAGAGCAAGCCCTAGCCCTAATGGCAAATAATGAAGAGGGAGGGGATGAAGGAGGAATTTGACGGAGAATTTGAGAGGGAGAGAGAGGCGGTGGGTGTGAGTTTTGAATTTTTTGGTAATAGACGTCGGTTCTGATGTATAAATATTTTTTTGTTTGAAATTTTTTTTTGAGAATAGACATCGGTTCATTTTAGAAACGATGTCTTTAGCATTTTTGATTTTTTTTTTTTTTTGTTTGAATTTCTACATTGGTTCTCTAGAAAGCTGTGTTATAAGTTTTTCAACATATTATAAAAATATCACTATTTTTTATTTTTTGAGTTTCGATGTCGGTTCTTTGGAGAACCGATTGTCATAAGTTTTTAATATATTACAAAAATGTCACCGCTCTATTTCACATCGTTTTGCTACTGAAATGAAACCGACGTAAAACGTGCGACGTGAAACTTCAATTCTGTATTAGTAGTAGCTCACAAGTCACACCTACAGAAGTCTTCAACTAGATGGCCAGCATTTACGTGTGCCCAGCTGAAATTTCATATTGAGAACCAACCCTTAACCCAATTATCACAGTAGCAAGTATAAGATTTATATGGAGTCCTAGTTTGTGTCTCGATCTAGGTTGCTCGAAATATGCTCATTTAAGCACCTTACTCGAAGAAAAAGCTAATACTAGAAGGCGTCTTGTATATCCACCCTGGCTAAACCTGCTAACCTATATAACCAACTAACCGTCTCAATTCAGATGTAAATAAGGGGACAAGCACAAGTTCAAGTATGAGATTATAATAATTCTTTGGAATTCCTCAATATAGCTTGAGCATGAGGGGTCTTTGTCAGGTCAAGGCCGACGATGCTAACTTTCTACTGTGAGTACATGAGTTCTGGGAAGATTTAGAAAGAGCGAATCGATCATCTCTTCCCAAACACTAGATTGTTTCTTATGCTGAGAATCAAACTCAAGTGCAAAACAATGCCGAGGAGAGCGAGATCGATCCTATGTGGTGGACAGGGTGAAGGGGAAACAAAAGATGGTAGCTTCAGAAGAAGGAGAAGAGTGTGCTCATAACAGGAGGACAAGCCAATCAGTCATCGGAGAATCGCAAGAGGAGGTCAAAGACATCGGCGTTACACACGTTCGGCGAGTCTGATGATCCGCGGCATCACGCCCAAAACTTTCAGGCGGAAATGGAGGTTCATGGCGCCTTTGAGGCGCAGATGGTTTGGCCTTTCCAGTGACCCTCGAGTCCACAACAAGAATTTGTTTTAACCTAGAAGCAAAACAACATCCGATCTTTTGAGAGCTTGCCAAGGGAGGGATGTAAATGGTTGTATACGGATTGGATATTAGTGTACCTGTGTTACCTATCCGTATCGGTTTCTTGAAGTGATGTGAATATGAATGGACAATGTCTGGATATTGAACTTAGTATTGATATTTGACTAAAACAAGTTCGGATTCAAGTCGGATATGGATATTATTTGTATCAATATATCTAATAATTTATAAGAAAAACAAGTTTAATGTTTATTTTAGATTTTTCTTACATTAAATATAAAAATATATATAAAATCACATAGTTTATGATACTAAATAAATACTTTGAAGCATGCATGAAGACATATTTTTGAACTTTCTAACATGGATTAGGTTATTCGAATATTCAGTTAGATCATCACTATCTGTATCCGTATTCATATTTTAAACGAAGCAGAGATGGATTTCATGTGTATGACTAGCATTCCCATTTATATGTACAGAAGACCATGAATCAGTTCAACTTCATTTGGAAGTATTGGATACGCCCATAATTCTAAGCTTCATGTTACTCCTTCCAAGAAACACGTCAGAGTTGGGGTATTCCAATTAGATTGAAAGGGATGATAGTTTATTAGTTCAAATTTCTAAAATGTTAATTTCGATCAAAAACACATCACAGTGATATTCATATTTGTTAAATTACATGGTTTCAGGTTTTGAGTAGATTATTTGTATATGTTTACATAGATCTAATATCATTTATTCAAACAAGATCCACGCAGCAATAGCCTCTTTATCAAGATAAAAAGGAAGGAGGATTTTATAAGTACACCAGAGGGGAGTGAATAGGTGTACGGCTAATCTAATGACAAATGATGTGGATTAAAACTAAATTGCAACACACTTAGCGTAACCAAAGAGTGTAGTAGAATTCCAGGTGAAGGGCTCTGGACTATCTCCTCTAAATTCCTCTAAATAAAGAGTTGAGGTGCTATGAAAAGCTCTCTGGTTTAACACAAGTATGGCACACAAACAATAGCAAGCAAATATATGATATGAATATGAAGCAATGTAAGGTATATGTAACGCCCCGATCCGGCGGCTACGGAGACTTTACTGCGACGTATATACGCGGTCAGAAATACCCTCACGTATATACGCTAAGCATCAGTACAGGTAAGAATCAGAGTACGGAAGCACGCTAGGCATAAGAAATCCGAGGAACGGGTTAGAGTGCTAAGCACTGAAGGAACTAGCCACGGGCAAAGCAAGCCTAGGTGAGGCCATCGCGTAGCACAGCTCAGGTGTTAAACATTAGGTGCAGCGAAGTAATGCTCTGCGAGGCTCGCATATGGCGAAGCTCACGCGGCTAAGCCAGCGCATAAACACAATGCTAAATGCTAAGCACCAAGGTGCAGCAAAGCCCACACACCCGGTTAGGTCACGGTGGACTAGAACACGACCTCGCTTGGCGAGGCTAGCGGAGCCTATGGTCCACCAAATCAATAAAGACTGCCAGAAGTTAGTGGCTCTGAGAACACGATCAATAAATTATAATAACGAAATGTGTGCCGAATGCTGTCTTCTAAATAATAACCTGACTGCAGATTAGCTCTGAGAATACCGAGAGTCCATAATAAACATACTGAAGAAATCATGATCGCTATTGGAGTAAATAAAAATAGAAATACCATAACTCTGTCTGCCAGAAGTCCTAAATCCGGAATACTGCTTTATATAGACACTTCTCATATATAGTCTATCTGATTATATAAGCGATGACTACTCCGCTTGATGTACTGGTCTCCTATAATGTATCCATAAATATAAGAATATAATGCGAGGCCGAGATCTGCCCAATATAAGACAATGTGATGTACAGAGTCGAGGAACGTCAGAACATAATGAGAGCAAACCACATCTGCTCTGTTGTACCTCACTAGTCTACACATATCTTAAGTTGGCATAAAGATTACGAAAAATTAGAATAGTAAAAATAGAAGATAGGAATCATGAAATAGGGAGGTAGACACGGACGAACTAGGATTGGTGATGATAGTGCAATGAAAAAGATATGATATAGAGAATTTACCAACTCCGGACATGCTAAAATAGGGACAGTGGTTACGGTTAGTACTCTCAGGGTTCCTTTTTCAGGTATTGAGCATCCTTTCCTGTTCTCACTCCATCAGTATCTTGACTTCCTCTTCAGTCAGATTATATGTCTGCCCTTTTACCATGCGCCCTAGCTCTTGGTCTCTTTGTGGACTCCATGCTGGATGTTGGGATGAAGCGAGGTTTATCGCCAGTAGGTCCTGGATTCCCTCCTAATGGTGATACTGGATGACTTGATCTGATCGGTGCGATGTTCTCTGTCTCCTTGGACAAACAGTCACTTTTCAACTAATCTCGGACCCATATACGACATAATTCATAACCTTCTGGCGGTTGCATTGTAGGTGCCCGGCTTCAGACAATACCACACATGTCATTGTGAGGCAAGATTGGAGGGATGGCTCAGCTAGTGGGTCATTGTAACGCCCCGATTCCACGGATACGGGAACGTCACTGCGACGTATATACGTAGGTCAGATAAATGCCCTCACGTATATACGCTAAGCATAAAAGTACAATAAGGATCAGAGTACACGACAAAGCGTGGTGTTCATACATATGCCAACACAAGAAGTACACATACAAAGTTATCACAGGATATTATAAAGTATTACACATTACATGTGTATACATCATAACGAAGTCCAAAAGAGGTATATACAAATATGTATACAAAAAGCTCACAAGCAGAAAGAAGATCTCGTGAGTCAAAAGGTAAGTCTGGCACGAGGGGACTGGAACTAATCCGCCTGCTCACTAAGGTAAGCTTGGTCCTCTGTGGATGGCTCCACTTCGTTCCAAGCCTCAGAATCTGAATGTGCAAATCCAAGGAGTCAAGACATATAACAATAAACAAACTATAGCCAAGTGGCTAAGGAACATGAATAAGGAAAGATGAACAGTATAAGGAATATCAACTAACAAGTATGAAAAGCATGAAGAGATAAAACCTAATACAATGAATCTACAGCTAACGTCTTATTATTATTACTTGTCTTACTGTGATATCTAACTATGTGACCCAGCGTCCCAGAGCACATAGATCCATATCCTAGTAAAGCAAGGTTGTTATTGGAAACAGCGGTTGTATCGACGAACTATGTTTACAGTGGGTCCCGTGCATGCCCGGGACACGGTCCAGGGTGTTCCGTTGCTTGATGACGGAACCAGCCGCAAGGCCTATCAGGAGGGACTTATGTATGCCCTTTGTCATGACTGTATCAGGAAAAGGGAGCAAGCACTCCCTCGGTCCCCTGGAGGCCCTCAGGTCAGACCGGAAATATAATTGTACAATATACCTAATGCCACTGTAAACACGAACACATATCGATATCCGCATGTTTCCCCCGACCCATGTGTAAGTTGGTCCATTTTTATCAAAAGTCAAGTGCATCATGCTTGGTTTAGAGATAGCATGATAAAAGGTGATATTCACTATTTAACGAGTCATGAAACGAGAATATGTAATAACAAGTCATGAAGTAACAAGTGGTGAGATCCATCAAGTAACATGTCATGTAATACCAGTCATGAAGTATAAACAGGAATAATATGTTACACATGTATCAAGATAAGATCAAATTCAGAAAAGAAATCAACTAAGTCAAACAGTCAGAATTAGTCGACTAGGTGGAAGGGTTAGTCGACTAATAGGGGTCTTAAGTCGACTAACGGTCTAGATGAGTCGACTAAAACTGGGTTCCAGAGAGTTGTAATTCTGTTTCAGAAAAAGTTAGTCGACTAGGGTTGTAAGGGTAGTCGACTAACAGGGAACTACTAGTCGACTAATGGATACTTAAGTCGACTAAGTCTGTGATACAGAGAGTTGATGTTTTATTTCAGGAAAACAGGAGTCGACTGGGGAGAAATGGGTAGTCGACTAGGGGTCTCTAGTCGACTGGAAATCTGGTCTAGTCGACTAAACTGTGAAATCAGAAAAGGTTAAGTTTCAACTAAGTGGATTAGTCGACTAGTCCCTAGGTCAAGTCGACTAATCGTGGGAAAAATAGTGACAGAACAGATTTTATGGTGGTTGTTCTTGATGATCTAAAAAATAGGATTTTTATGGCACAAGTGTACATTATTTGTCAACACATGTATACAAGGGGTTTACAAGTCTTGGTGAGTAAATATACTCACTAGGATTGGTTATTTGGAGCTTTATACGAGTTCCGAAGGATCGTTTGTCGATGATATCACCAACTAGGTCCTTGGCGATACTTCCGACGAAGAGAGAGATGCGATCCAAATCCAAGGTAGTGATGGTTGCTTGAGATGGAGATGAAAACCTAGGTGAGCTTTGGAGTTAGGGTTTGAGATGGAGAAGGAAATGGTGAAGGCTATTTCTTGGTGAAGTGAAAAAAAGAGTAAAAGAATGTAAAGGAAAACTTATATAGGATTTGATTTTTGTAAAGGAGATGTAAATAATGTAAATGTGAGGGGTTTATTGCAAAATAGGAGAGGGGATGGGTGTCCCTCTTCTTGGCCACTTGGCCGGCCATGGGAGAAGAGAGAGAGAAAGAGGGCATTAATGAGGAAGGGTGGGGAATTGTTTGATATTTTGGGAAGATATTTGGGAGAAGATATTTGGGAATTTGGTGGAAGGAAAGAAGGAAAGAAAAATAGAGAAAAAGGAAAAGAAAAGAATTTGATAAATGAAGATATTTTCTTGATCTCCAAAAATGAAAATATCGGAAACACAGGTTCTGGGTTTAAGTCTAAGATGCGGAAAACATTTCGGAAAATACCGAAATCGTCCGAATTTCAAGTATCTCAGAACGACTCGAAATTTCACCAAAAATCATAATAATATATGAAGACTAATAGTGAAATCCTTTTAAGAAATACTTTATAGTTTTAAAACTAAAAATCCCGGAATCAGTTATCTACCGACTCCGTTAGAATTTTCATAAATTCATAAAATTCTCAGAAAAAGTATTTAGATAGAAAACAGGATTCTAAGAAATAAAGCCTAAAGGACTTTCTAGAAATTCCTAATGTTTGGAAAATAAAATTCGGGAATCGATCAGTGACACTGGTCGACACGGTTTGAAGAAATTCATTTTAATTCAGGAAAAATCCAGAAAATCATATAAAATCTAATATATTGGAAATGGTATTTGAAATTGAAATCGGTCAAATACAGAAAGTATATCGAAAAATACGATCAAAAAGCTGAATACGCAACTAAGTACGTATTCTGGAAACGGGTATTACAATCCATCCACCTTCACAAAAATTTCGTCCTCGAAATTTCATAAGGTGAAAGGTAACAGGAAAAGTAACAGATAGAGAAGGATAAGATGGAAGATAACGGTAGAGAAGAATAGAAGGAAAGAGTCTTACCATTCAAGATGTGAAAAGTTGAGGATAGCGCTCTCGGATAACGTCCTCTCGTTCCCAAGTGGCCTCTCCTGGCGCATGTCTGTTCCAAGACACCAACACTAATGGTATAGCCTTGTTCTTCAGTGTCTTGACACTCTTATCCAAATGGCCATCGGCTGCTCTTGATATGATAAGTCCGGCTGTAGTTCCAATCGGAATGATTCAGAAAATGACTATCATCCTTGACATACTTCCTCAACTGAGATACGTGGAAAACATTGTGCACTCCGTCCAAAGATGGAGGTAAGGCCAATCTGTAAGACACATCTCCCACTCGCTCCAAAATCTCGAATGGGCCGATATATCTTGGACTAAGCTTTCCACGAAGACCGAACCGGATAACTCCCTTGGTAGGTGATATCTTCAAGAACACATGATCTCCTGCCTGGAATTCCAATGGCCTTCTCTGTGAATCTGCCCAACTCTTCTGCCTACTCTGTGCTGCCCTGAGGTGATCTCTGATGACTCTGACTTTCTCTGTTGTCTGAATCAGGATCTCTGGCCCAATAGTCTCCTCTCACCGACTTCATCCCAACAAATCGGTGATCTACACTTTCTCCCATACAATGCCTCAAAAGGTGCCATCTTAATACTTGCCTGATAGCTGTTATTATAAGAAAACTCAGCTAGATGAAGAGATGGTCTTCCAGGAACCCTTGAACTCAATTATGCAGGCCCTAAGCATATCTTCAAGGATCTGGATAGTCCTTTCAGATTGTTCGTCTGTCTGAGGATGATATGATGTACTGAATTTCAGACGAGTTCCCAAACTTTCTTGGAGACTTTCCCAGAAATGAGATCTAAATCTGGTGTCTCTATCTGAAACAATACTGACTGGAACTCCATGAAGACGAACTATCTCCTTCATGTACTTGTCTGCCAGAACCTCTGTTGTCTGACCTACTCGAAATGGTATGAAGTGAGCTGACTTGGTGAGACGGTCAATGATTACCCACACAGCATTATTACCTTTAGGACTGCGAGGCAATGCCGTGACAAAACATGGTGATGTGCTCCCACTTCCATTCGGGTATTGGTAAAGGATGTAGAAGTCCAGCTGACCTCTGATGCTCTATCTTTATCTGCTGGCAGACCAAGCATTTGGCTACAAACTGAGCTATCTCCCTCTTCATAGCATTCCACCAAAAATGCTTCTTCAAGTCCTGATACATCTTGGTTTCCCCCGGGTGTATGGAATAAGCCGAACTGTGTGCTTCTGCAAAATCTTCTGTTTAACTTCTCCTTGGGGAACACAAAGTCTGCTACCAAAATATAGAGCACCATCTGGATGAATACAGATATCAGTCCTCAATCCAGCCTCTACCTGATCTCGGAATTTCTGTAATCTGGGATCTTCCTTTTGAGCTTCCTTGATCTCATCTATCAATGATGACTGAATCTGCAAGGTCATGAACTGTCCTGCCTTCTCAGTTCCTCGAACTATCATCAAGTCCAATCTGATGAAGTCTTGAATCAACTCCTTCTGCTGAGTGAGCTGGACAAGCACTCTATTCTCTGGCATCCTGCTCAGTGCATCTGGAACTGTATTGACCTTGCCTGGATGATATTGCAAGTCAATATCATAGTCCGCCATCAGTTCAAGCCATCTCCTCTGCCTCATGTTCAACTCTTTCTGTGAGAAGATATACTTGAGGCTCTTGTGATCCGTGTATATCAACACTTTATCTCCCAGAAGATAATGCCTCCAGATCTTCAATGCAAATATCACAGCTGCTAGCTCCAAGTCATGAGTTGGGTAATTCCGCTCATGAGTCTTCAGTTGCCTAGATGCATATGCTATAACATGATCATGTTGCATAAGTACACATCCTAGGCCTTTCCTGATGCATCACTGAATATGACCATCCCTCCTCTTCCTGAGGGAGTCCTCAAGATTGGAGCTGAAATGAGCCTCTGCTTCAATTGCTCAAATGCTGCGGTACACTCCTCTGTCCATAAATACTTCTCTCCTTTCCTGGTGAGCTTGGTCAACGGGCTGCAATCCTAGAGAAATCCTGGACAAAGCGTCTGTAATATCCGGCTAGTCCAAGAAAACTCTTAATCTCAGTCACCGTCCTCGGAATCGGCCAATCTCTCACTGCCTGGATTTTGCTGGGATCAACTGAAATTCCTTCTGCGAAACCATGTGTCCAAGGAAGGCTATGCTGTCCAACCAGAACTCATACTTGCTCCTCTTAGCATGAAGTTGCTCCTGCTGGAGAGTCTGCAACACAATCCTCAAGTGTTCTGCATGCTCCCTGTTGTTCTTTGAATAGATCAAAATGTCATCTATGAAAACAACAACGAACTGATCCAGATAGGGCGAGAACACTCGGTTCATCAAATCCATGAAAACTGCAGGGGCATTGGTGACTCCGAAAGGCATAACTAGAAATTCATAGTGGCCATAACGGGTCCTGAATGCAGTCTTCTGGATATCCTCCTTCTTCACCCTCAGCTGATGGTAACCCGACTGTAAATCTAATTTAGAGAATACACGGGCCCCATGAAGCTGATCAAACAGATCATCAATCCTGGGTAAGGGATACTTGTTCTTGATGGTTACCTTGTTCAATTCCCTATAATCAATACAAAGTCTCTTACCACCATCCTTCTTGTTTGCCAATAATACTGGAGCTCCCCATGGTGAAGTACTTGGTCTAATCAATCCTTTGTCTGAGTATTCCTGCAGCTGCTTCTTCAGAATTTCTAACTCCGTCGGTGCCATCCTGTACGGAGCCTTGGATATAGGAGCTGCTCCTGGAACTGTGTCAATGGAGAACTCGATCACCCTGTCAGGTGGCAGTCCTGAGATCTCAGCAAACACTCCTGGGAATTCATCCCACACCGGTACCTTCTGCTTCTGAACCTCCGAAGTAGTCATCTGAGTCTTTCCCTTGGTAGACTTCACTTCTCCACTAAATTGGAACTCCGGTTGATGAGGGATTCTGAAATTAATTTTCTTCTCCCTACAATCAATAACTGCATGGTACTGACTGAGCCAGGTCATGCCTAAGATTACGTCGTACCCTTTGGTGTCTAGTACGATCATATCTATGGCCAAGATTTTATCACATAGTTCTACCGGACAATCAGTACAGACTCTAGAAGATATGACTACCCCATTCCCTGTACTAATCTCCCATTGTGGTCTAAAGATCTAACAGGTATAGAATGCAAAGCCACAAAATGGTCCGAGATATAACAATGGGATGCACCTGAATCGAAGAGAGCGAGAACAGGTTTCGAATGAACTCTGATGTTACCTATTATCACCTCCTCTGAAGCCTCAGCCTCCTCTGCTGTCAAATTGTATGCTGACCCTACCACGCCCTGCTGCAGTCCTAGCTCCTCTCTGGACTGGGCGAACAACATGCTGTGGAGGAAGGGGAAGAGCTCTCCTCATCACTGGTCCCTGATTCTCTGCCCAAGTGGCCCTGGAAGTGCCCTCTGTCCATTCGGTCCTTGAGGTGCCGGCAAAGCTTGGTTGGCAAACCCAATTCTCCTGTGTGGACAGGTCTCTACTGCATGGTCTCGGACCCACACACCAAACACAATCCATTTGCCCTACGGCAATTCTGCTGAGAATGACCTGGTTTCTGGCAAAAGTTGCAGATAGGACCTGGTCGAGCCATCTGGTAAGGAGCTGGTCTGAATGGTTGCCTGCCTGAACCTTTGCTGCTCTGTATGGGCCTCCTCTTCCCATTGGTGCAAACGGCCTCTTCATGGCCTGGTTCCTCATCTGGTTGGCTTGCTTCTTCTCTAACCCACGCTCCACCTCTCGAGCTATGGTGAGAACTTCTGAATAAGTCTTCAGCTGCTGGGGCATCAAGAAGACCTGTATGTCCATATGCAGGCCCTGCTGAAATCTGCTTGCCCGCTTCTCCTCATCCGTCACCATGTACGGAGCAAAGCGGCTGAGTCTGAGAAACTCCGCGGCGTACTCGTCCACGGACTTGTTCCACTGCTGGAGTCTGATAAACTGCTCTTCCATATCTTTCTGAGCAGTAACAGGGAAGAATCTGCTGTAGAAACTCTTGGAGAACGTGTCCCAGGTGACAGGCTTTTCCAATCTGGCCTCCTCAGCGAGCCACCAAGTTCTGGCTACATCTTTCAACTGAATCTTGGCGACCTCAACTTGGTTCTCCTTTGGTACCCTGGCTGCATTCAGCAGATCTGTGGTATCTGTCAACCATTGTTCAGCATCCAAGGGCTTCTCTTCTCCCGTGAATATAGCTGGCTGCAACCTTCTGAAATCTGAAATGTTCCCCGGCCTCTGTTCCTTGGAGCTGTCAACTCTTGCCGGAGAAGTTCCGTCTGTGCTGCTGGTTTTCCATCATCGTCTGAATGACCCTTAGAATATCCACATTCTCTCCCGTGGGTCCATTCGAAGCTTGCCCCGAGTGGTTACGGCCCGTCCTTCGCTCCATACCGAGTTAGGAATAGAAAACTGGAATTTGAAAACAATTGGAAGGAGTTTAGGATACAAGGGAATGAATCGAGGAAGGAATCAAGAAGGACTTAATAACTTTGTATATTGTAGTTGGCATTAGCAAATTTCAGTAATTTGCTGCTTGATTGTACTTTAGGTTTGAGAGCCTAAGCTCTGATACAACCTGTAACGCCCCGATTTCACGGATACGGGAACGTCACTGCGACGTATATACGTAGGTCAGAAAATGCCCTCACGTATATACGCTAAGCATAAAAGTACAACAAGGATCAGAGTACACGACAAAGCGTGGTGTTCATACATATGCCAACACAAGAAGTACACATACAAAGTTATCACAGGATATTATAAAGTATTACACATTACATGTGTATTACATCATAACCAAGAGGTATATACAAATATGTATACAAAAAGCTCACAAGCAGAAAGAAGATCTCGTGAGTCAAAAGGTAAGTCTGGCACGAGGGGACTGGAACTAATCCGCCTGCTCACTAAGGTAAGCTTGGTCCTCTGTGGATGGCTCCACTTCGTTCCAAGCCTCAGAATCTGAATGTGCAAATCCAAGGAGTCAAGACATATAACAATAAACAAACTATAGCCAAGTGGCTAAGGAACATGAATAAGGAAAGATGAAACAGTTATAAGGAATATCAACTAACAAGTATGAAAAGCATGAAGAGATAAAATCCTAATACAATGAATCTACAGCTAACGTCTTATTATTATTACTTGTTACTGTGATATCTAACTATGTGACCCAGCGTCCCAGAGCACATAGATCCATATCCTAGTAAAGCAAGGTTGTTATTGGAAACAGCGGTTGTATCGACGAACTATGTTTACAGTGGGTCCCGTGCATGCCCGGGACCACGGTCCAGGGTGTTCCGTTGCTTGATGACGGAACCAGCCGCAAGGCCTATCAGGAGGGACTTATGTATGCCCTTTGTCATGACTGTATCAGGAAGAGGGAGCAAGCACTCCCCTCGGTCCCCTGGAGGCCCTCAGGTCAGACCGGAAATATAATTGTACAATATACCTAATGCCACTGTAAACACGAACACATATCGATATCCGCATGTTTCCCCGACCCATGTGTAAGTTGGTCCATTTTATACAAAAGTCAAGTGCATCATGCTTGGTTAAGAGATAGCATGATAAAAGGTGATATTCACTATTTAACGAGTCATGAAACGAGAATATGTAATAACAAGTCATGAAGTAACAAGTGGTGAGATCCATCAAGTAACATGTCATGTAATACCAGTCATGAAGTATAAACAGGAATAATATGTTACACATGTATCAATGATAAGATCAAATTCAGAAAAGAAATCAACTAAGTCAAACAGTCAGAATTAGTCGACTAGGTGGAAGGGTTAGTCGACTAATAGGGGTCTTAAGTCGACTAACGGTCTAGATGAGTCGACTAAAACTGGGTTCCAGAGAGTTGTAATTTGTTTCAGAAAAAGTTAGTCGACTAGGGTTGTAAGGGTAGTCGACTAACAGGGAACTACTAGTCGACTAATGGATACTTAAGTCGACTAAGTCTGTGATACAGAGAGTTGATGTTTTATTTCAGGAAAACAGGAGTCGACTGGGGAGAAATGGGTAGTCGATTAGGGGTCTCTAGTCGACTGGAAATCTGGTCTAGTCGACTAAAACTGTGAAATCAGAAAAGGTTAAGTTTCAACTAAAGTGGATTAGTCGACTAGTCCCTAGGTCAAGTCGACTAATTGTGGGAAAAACAGTGACAGAACAGATTTTCTGGTGGTTGTTCTTGATGATCTAAAAATAGGATTTTTATGGCACAAGTGTACATTATTTGTCAACACATGTATACAAAGGGGTTACAAGTCTTGGTGAGTAAATATACTCACTAGGATTGGTTATTTGGAGCTTTATACGAGTTCCGAAGGATCGTTTGTCGATGATATCACCAACTAGGTCCTTGGCGATACTTCCGACGAAGAGAGAGATGCGATCCAAATCCAAGGTAGTGATGGTTGCTTGAGATGGAGATGAAAACTAGGTGAGCTTTGGAGTTAGGGTTTGAGATGAAGAAGGAAATGGTGAAGGCTATTTTCTTGGTGAAGTGAAAAAAGAGTAAAAGAATGTAAAGGAAAACTTATATAGGATTTGATTTTGTAAAGGAGATGTAAATAATGTAAATGTGAGGGGGTTTATTGCAAAATAGGAGAGGGGATGGTTGTCCCTCTTCTTGGCCACTTGGCCGGCCATGGGAGAGAGAGAGAAAGAGGGCATTAATGAGGAAGGGTGTGGAATTTGTTTGATATTTGGGAGATATTTTGGGAGAAGATATTTTGGGAATTTGGTGGAAGGAAAGAAAGGAAAGAAAAATAGAGAAAAGGAAAAGGAAAAGAATTTGATAAATGAAGATATTTTCTTGATCTCCAAAAATGAAAATATCGGAAACACAGGTTCCTGGGTTTAAGTCTAAGATGCGGAAAACATTTCGGAAAATACCGAAATCGTCCGAATTTCAAGTATCTCAGAACGACTCGAAAATTTCACCAAAAATCAATAATAATATATGAAGACTAATAGTGAAATCCTTTTAAGAAATACTTTATAGTTTTAAACTAAAAATCCCGGAATCAGTTATCTACCGACTCCGTTAGAATTTTCATAAATTCATAAAATTCTCAGAAAAAGTATTTAGATAGAAAACAGGATTCTAAGAAATAAAGCCTAAAGGACTTTCTAAAAATTCCTAACTGTTTGGAAAATAAAAATTTGGGAATCGATCAGTGACACTGGTCGACACCGGTTTTGAAGAAATTCATTTTAATTCAGGAAAAATCCAGAAAATCATATAAAATCTAATATATTGGAAAATGGTATTTGAAATTGAAATCGGTCAAATACAGGAAGTATATCGAAAAATACGATCGAAAAGCTGAATACGCAACTAAGTACGTATTCTGGAAACGGGGTATTACAGTCATCTAGGGGCCTGTCTGAGTCACCAACTTCCATCAACTGAGAGGGTCTCTTTGCCAACTTCATCTGCATCTCATCCTGATCCTTCTTCTCCGGATCCGTTCTATTTCCGAGCGATGGAAATAAACTTGAGAATACTTCTTGGGCTGCTTGAGAATAAGAAACATCTTGATCCTCATCTTCAGCTCTCACTACAATATTACTTGCTCAGTTCTCCTTATCAGCCACCATGTAAGACACCGACCGACTATGCCTTAGGAATTTTGCAATGTACTTATTTACAATTCAATCTTCTTACTGCAATTTGATAAAATCATTCTTTCATTTCTTTCTGAGCTATTACAGAGAAGAATCTTCTCATAGAAATCCTTCGAGAACTGGTCCCAAGTGATGGGCTTTTCAGTCTCGCTGCTTTCGCCAACCACCACGTCCTGGTTACATCTTTCAACTAAATCTTGGTCACTTCCACTTGGTTCTCGTTAGGGACCCGAGTTACCTTCAGAAGATCCATCATGTTTACCGGCCGCTGCTATGCATCCAGGGCTCCTCTATGCTTGAAAAGATTGCCGGCTATAATTTCCTGAAATCCGACATGTTGCCTGGCTTCTTTTCCGGAGTGCAACCAATGATTCTTGGTGCGGAACCTTCGTCTGTTCTTGTGAGTTTTTCATCATCTTTTGCAGAAATCATCTCAAATCAACACTTCCTCCATTAAGGCCACTCTAAGAAGAACCAGAACCGTTATGATTTCCCCGTCTTTTCATGTCTGAGTTGGTACAAGAATAACAAGAAACTGAAGTATGAAAGGATGGGAGAACTTCAGAATTCAAGGATAAGATCACCAAGAGAGAATGAATAACTTTGTACTTACAGTTGGATTGTATAACCATGACTCATGCATTCCAGTTGCAAATTTCTTTACCATTAATTTGCCGACTGGTTGTACTGAGGATGTGAGAGCCTAGGCTCTGATACCACCCTGTAACGCCCCGATCCGGCGGGTACGGAGACGTTACTGCGACGTATATACGCAGGTCAGAAATACCCTCACGTATATACGCTAAGCATCAGTACAGGGAAGAATCAGAGTACGGAAGCACGTGGTGAATTATACATTCCAACACATGAGTACAATTACAAAGTTATCACCAGATGTGATAAATATTACAAGAATATTACATCACCAATATGGCGCAATTGCGAGAATACAAGGAGATGTACAAGTATGGACATACAAGTGGAGGCTCAGAGTCATAACAGGAAAACTCTAGAGCCGAACAAAGGGGGCCTGGAAGGATGGGGCTTTGGATGGTCTGCTGAAGATCCACGCTACCGCTACGCCACTCTGATCAGCAACTGGGAGAATCCACATGCTCCAAGCTCCAAAACCTGGACATGAGGATCCAGAGGAGTCAGGACTCATCGGCGAGTGGTGATGCGAAAGCCAGATGGCGAGCATAGGATAAGCACATGTGTATCAATAAATTCGAATCATATCAAGTAGGGAAGACTCATAGTATGATCAGATAAGACTAGGAGACAAGGGAGACAGAATACAGGTAGAAGGCAGATATGAACATGTATAGTATAATAATCATAAAGCCAGAAATCCGAAGTAAAATCCGATGCAATCAAATATGGCAAAGCATACTACGGATTCATAGCTGGCATCTTTTATTATTATTATTATTACTCGTCTTACCCTGATGTCTAGATATGTGAACTAGCGTCCCAGCGCACATATATCCACATCTGAGTAAAGCAAGGTTGTTAATGGAAACCAACCGGGTATCAACGAACAATGTTTACAGTGGGTCCCGTACATACCCGGGACCACGGCCCAGGATTGTTCCGTTGCTGGTGGACGGAACCTACCGCAAGGCGATCAGGAGGGTCTTATAGAATGCCCTTTATCAAGATAGTACCAGGAAGGAGGGAGCCAGTACTCCCCTCGGTCGCCTGGAGGCCCACAGGTCAGACCGGAAGTTTTAGTTGCACAACATGCCTAGTACCACTGTAAACACGAACATATATTGATAGCCGCAAGTTTCTCTGACCCGCTGTAAGTTATTCCTTTTTATGATTTATTATGTAGTTATCAATTTTACGGGAATAGCAGGTACAAGACATGATCGGGAGTTCAGGAGTACATGAGTACTATAGATTCAGGTCACTATATATATAATACAGGATAACAAGTACAAGATTCAAGTCACTGCATGTAATGCAGGATAACAAGTATAGTATTCCCGTAAATGTGATAATCACAGGTCAAGTATTAGTATGTCAGGAGGCAAGTGATAAGTCATGTCATAATAAGAAGCAAGTTGGGTGTCAGTGATGACACATCAGTTGTCAAGTGATACAGACAGGTGTCAGGTATTAGCATGGTAGATGAGGTATCAAGTAATAGCATATCAAGTGTTAACATATCAAGCAAGTACTTGGCAAATGATAGAACAATTGCTGAGCACAATCAAGTAGAGCTGAGCAAGCTGGAGCGAAACTAATATACAACACTAAATGCTATCACGCTCGGCGTGGTTACCATTCGCAGCGTAGCTAGACACACGTGTCGCAGTAAGCGTATGAACGCTATACTACTACTCACGGGAAGCCATGCTCACGGGGTAATTACACTCGAATGGAGTAAGCGGTAAAGTGTTGATGCTAGGTCCGCCTACCAGGCGTAGCATAGAGAAAGTCCAGAGGACTTTAAACCTCAAAAGTTGTACCCAGAGGTTAGGCACGAAAGCAAGGGTATCTGCAGAAAGTGTTAGTTTCAAACAACACAATTCGTGAATAATACAAGTCGACCGATGAAATGGGAAAGTCAAGAGGAAAGCGAGAACACTCGCCAAAGTCTTAAGAAAACACAGTGAAATTCCCGTTCTCCGGAATCCAGGTAATCAACGCGTTAGTATGTTAGAGAGAAAGTGATAGAGAGAGGAGGAAATCAAGAGAGAAAAAGAGAAAGAGAGAGGAGAGAGAAAGTGAGAGCTAGAGAGAGAAGTCCATGGAAAGAGAGAGTACATGGAGAGAGAGTATGTACAGGGGGACGCGGGTTTGAGAGTGAGACGTGGGGGTCGCAGATGCGGGAGTCGCGTCGCGTAGATGCCACAAACGCGAGGTTCGAGACCCGCGTTCAAGTTATAACATAAGAAGGACGCGGGCGCGGACGTGGGTTCCGCGTCGCGTTAACACGAGAAGAACACAGACGTGGGCATGAGCTCTGGGTCATGTTGACACGAGAAGGACACAGAAGCGGGCATGGCTCCGCGTTGCGTCGATGCAAGATAGCGAAGGCCGCGTTAAAGATTTACTTAGACGCGGGGTGTGCTCCACGTCTATCAATTAACAGTGAGAAAGAGAGAGACAAGGAGATGAGAGAGTGAGAGAGACACAAGGATGAGGGTGAAAGGAGGGACGCAAGTTTTTTGTCTCCCCAAGTTTTGGGAGAAAAATAGAGAAGATAAGGAAAAGGAAAAGGAAAGGAAAAAAGAAAGGAAAGAAATAAAGAAAGGAAGAAAAGAAAGAAAGAAAGGAAAGAAAAGAAAGAAGAAGGGAAGAGGGGATGATGGCCGGCGGTCACCTGCGGCGGCCGGACTTGGCCGGAGAAGGCGGCCAAGGCTCCAAGCCCAAGGCAAGAATGGGAGTGCAAGTATAATTCATTTTAGATTTTTGGAGTTTTGCAAAAGGAGTTTCGGAAAGCGAAGCAATAGCTCGTCGGAAAGAGCACGACGAGGAGAGGAAGATGACATGGTCGTTGGTGGCCAAGGTGAAGTATATGGTGGTGGGGAAGGTGGTGAAGTTGGTTATGGAAGTGAGTTCCTTGGTGTTTCTTGGTGGAAAAGAGGAAGAAGAAGGTGGTATGGAGGTGTTGTTGTTGTTGGAAATGGAGGAGGAGATGGAGGGGAGAAAGGTGAAGAAGTTGGTGGAGATGGTGGTGGAGTTGGATGGCCGGCCAAAGGGAAGGCTTGGCTGCTTTTTTTGGGCTGCCATGGTTCGTTGGCTGCTGTTGGAGAAGAAGGAAGAGAAAAAAATGGAAGAGAGAGGAGTGGGGGAGTTTATATAAAGGGAAAGTTTAAGATTATTACAAGTTGTCATTCCAACTAGTGAGACTCGCGTCTCTATCTCCCAAACGCAACTCCTAAACTTGCGTTTAGGCCAAAAAGAGCCAAACGCGAAAATTAAAGCCGCATCCAGCAGAAAACGCGAAAGTCGTGGTAGTCAGAAAGACAGGAAAGCATGGTTGATAAGATTCAGAATTGATCTTGCAGGACAAGCATTAAATGCAGTATGGAGAGCCTCCCTGCATTAAATATTGAACCCAGATTGGTGAAACTCGCGTTTAACGAGGAGAGAGAAAAATGGAAAAAGAGAAAAGTAAAATATCTGGATAAAATTCTGGTATCTGGGAAAATACCAAAAACTCCGGAAAAGTCCAAAAATGAAGTAGTTTGGAAAGCTTTCCAAAAATTCTCAAAAATAATAAATATTATATAAAGATTTTTGGTGAAATCGGTTTTCAAAAATTAAATTCCATTTTCAAAATAAAAATCCTGAAGTCAAACGTCAATACTAGTGTTCACCTGGTCGGCCGGATTTTGATAAAATCTGAAAAATCTCAGAAAATACATGAAAGGAGAAAATATAATTCTAAGAAGTAATATGAAAGTAAAATCCAAAAATTTGATTCCAATTGTAAATTAAAATTCCTAGAATCAACCAGTGAAACTGGCTGACACCAAATCTAGGGGAATTTCTATAAATTTAGAAAATTCTTAGAAAAAGTATTTAGATAGAAAATGTGAATTTAAGAAGTTACAGGAAAGCCGTTTTTTAGAATTCAATTCCGTTTGTGAATTAAAAATCCGAGAATCGAGCAGTGGTATTGGTCGACCCCGGTTTTGAAGATTTTCAACTTAATTAAAGAAAATTCCAGAAAATCATAAAAATATCTAGAATATTGGAAAATGATGTTTGAAACTAAAATCAGTCAAATCGGAATAGCGAAAAGACCAAATCGAGCAATCCACTAGGATCGGGTTCCCGGTTCAGACTAGGGCTGACTCCGAGTCCACGAATCCCAATCCAAGGCAAAACAATCGTATAAATAATTCATAATACAAAACAAATACAGGAAGTAAATCAAAAAAATATGATCAGAAAATATGAATACGCAACTAAGTACGTATTCGGGGAGCGGGGTGTTACATTATAAGAGAGAAAGAGAGTTTAGAGATAGTGGATCAATCGCAAACACCAAGATATGTTTCGAGATTCGAGCCACTGCTCTACGTCCTCGTCTTCACACAGAAGGATTTTCACTATATCATCCACACAGGACTTCCCACGCAGGGAACCTCCACTGACGATTTGGGTAATACAACTTTGGAGTAAACAACTCCTCTCTCAAACAACAACAACCTCTACACTAGAGGCAAGGCACTAAGCCGCACAAGATCAACCTCTCAATAGAGGGATAGGGCACTAAGCCAAACAACAACAATCACCTCTAAATTTAGAGGGATGCCAACACAACCTCCACAATCACCTGTACACTTAGAGGGATACCAACAAACCCAATTGCACAATCGCCTCTACACTTAGAGGGAAAGGCACAAAGCTAAAGCAAAAGACAGGGTTAAAACTCTTGGTGATCACAAAGACCACAAACCAATTTTCCTCACAAAACAAGATCCTAATAGATAGGATAGATGGATAACTCAAGTGTGAGAAAATAAAGAGCTTGAAAATCAAAAACACAAAGAAAAGCTCTTGAAAAAAACTCTAGATAAAAATAAAAATGAAGATCAAAACCAATTCCTAAAGAATCTCCTTTTCTTCAATTTTTCCAACCCTTTAAAACAAATAAAGATAAAATCTTTTAGTCCAAAACTCTTTTAAAAACTTGCTATTAAACACTTATAAAGGTAGAAAAAATTGCTCTCTAAAAACTTCTTTAAAATAACTCAAGAGAAGGCATATTTATAGCCTCCAAAAATTCTGCCCGTTGGCAGCCAGGAAAGGGCAAAATTGCCCTTTCGGTCAACCGCCCGGTCGATCACCAACGGTCATTTATGACTGTTGGGCCACCGGTCGACCGCCCGATTAATCGAGGCCTGGAAATAGAGAGCAGAGCTCTCTGTTGGCCGACCGGGGCCAGATTCAGAGAGCAGATGCTCTCTAGCGGTCGACCGACCCGATCGACCGGCCCTCTAGCCTAAACAGCCGTGCACGTTTGTAAATATGGATAGAATCCAATAAATCCCTAAAAGTTGTGACCGACCGGTCGACCGACAGAAGGTCAGGTCACAACTTTTAGGGATTAAAAACTTGGTCTTTTTACCTTCAAATAAATCCCATAAAATTACATAAATTTCACAAAAAATAGTTCTTATAAGATTTTTGAATATCAAATATGTGTGACTAAAATTCAACACATATTATAAATAATTTGAACCATTTTTGTGATATTGAAATTTGCCTTTAAACCAAAATCGGTATTTTCCAAACTTGAATTTTTGAAATAGAAAACTGTTTTCTCCAAAACTCATGTAAATACAAAAACATGATATTTAAACAAATTTGAAGCACATTGTATATGGATAGAATCCAATATACATATAAAAATATTTATCTATGTTTTTGACATGAAATCCAAAATCGGTTAAACCGAAAACCAAAATCAATAAACTTTAAACTTGTGTGTGTATGTGAACTTGAGCATATCAGCACTATATAATCTTTACACAAGATCTAAACAAGTAAACTAAATACAAACTAAAGTCTTCTTGTAGAACTCCTTCTCCAAGTCGACTCGATCCAAACATGATCCAACAAGCTTAACTCCAACTGAGTGCTAGATGCGATCTTGACGGGCGAGCTCTTGAATCACCATGTGTTAGCCTCAAAACTCCTTTGTTGAAACCAAACAACTGCTAAAATCTTTATCAAATATCTGAAACTAAATGTCACAAGATTATTAGTAAACTATAACTACATGAGTTAATCATCATCAAAACTAGAGTGATAGACCACCGAGTCAACAGATTTTAGGCATTTCTGATTCCATCATGAAGGTGAAGTTGAAGGTAGCATGATATCTCGAACACTTGAGGATGATGGAGGGGATTCTTCTCTCCAAGCAGTAAGTTCTCTTCTTGATCCTTAGAGGATATGAGAGGCCTCCAAAAGAGAGATTAGATCATGATGATGGAGAGAGAATCATATCGATAATATATAAAGCATCAAGACTGCTAATTCAACTCATCATAGAGCTAGGCTCTTAATTAATAACACGATCTTCACATGTGTAGATGAGTCCTACATCTTAAATTAAATACACTCGTGATTACGTGTAATTGAAATGTGTCTAGACCCAAACTATTAAGCTTGATCAATTTTTTATTGTCAAACAACATAGGTTAAAGTGGGCGGGTGTAAATATCAAATTGACCTGACTCGGCCCAATTGAGTTTAGACTTGAAACAAAATAAGTCTAACAGTCTCTTACTTGGGCCATGCAAGTCATATTGAATAGATATTATACATAACTTTATGACATCACTGCCAACTAACCAATATTTCATAATAATCTAGTCCATTAAATGCCCCGCAACTGAACATGGCAGTCATTACCTTCTCATAATGGAGGTAAGAGCTTCCACATCACAAGTTTCAGAATACTTAACGACATAGATAAAAATGAACGTGGGACATGAAAATTCTCTAATCAAATAAAGCAACTTCCAACGAGTTTTCACTTTATAACTCCAACGAGTCTAACTTTATGGCTCCAATGAGTCTAACTGCTAATTCAATAAACTCAAATGAGCAAAAAAAAAGACTTTAGAAAAAAGCAATTATAACTTTATTTATTAGAATCATCAAATACATATATATGATGCACCCAGAAATAATGTATGTTACATATAAGATTATTCATCAATCCTGCATTATTACTTACATTTCCCCCTCTATTTTACAAATAAAACCCTACTATTAACAGTTTTTGTTTTTCATGTGCAAGTTATACTGAATAAGGGCAAAATGGAGAAAATGAGTTAAATAGACCCATTTATGAAAAAAATTTCAAAGTTTCTTGTTGCCCAAGTTAAGCCTAGAATCCCAAAGTAGCATCCCATTATGGAACCTGAATTGAAGAGCAAATCTGCTGGTGCTATATGGGAAATAAAATTAATTATAAATACTGGAAGCTTGTCTCATCCAACGGAGCACGTGGCCCAAAAATATGAGCCAAAGGCACAGATTTTGCTGTGGAACTATAGCAATATGAGGGCTGATTATTTTTGATGCGTGGCTTTATTTCTTGGGGCTTGATTGGTAGTGAAAATTGCATTTTTATCATAACATTTACCATCACATTTTCATATTTATTCATTTAATTCTGCACATTTATTAATATTTTGTGATTTATTATGTGCAGGCCTCGAGTTCTTATTTTTATAAGAAATAAAGCTTAATGAAGCCCAAAAGCCCATATCCAAGCCCAAGTCCAAGCCCAGGTGTAAAAGTGCAAATACCAAATGTCAAAAGTGCAAATACATAAGGGCCAAAGTTGCAAATACAAAGAAGAGGGAAGGATAGACTTCTATTCAACCCTAAATGCTTGCAGGAAAGAGTTTAAAGATAAATTCGGATTCAGACTGTACATGTTTAGTATTCAGATCATAACTTTTGCTACATATATGCAAATCCGATGATTCAAAATGCTCCAGAAAGAAGACTTGAAGCCCTACAAATGTTGATCAAACTTTCCAATTCAGTCCGTAGATAAGCCAATTTCGGCGATCAACAGGATAATAAATTGCAGGACAGATTTGATTTGAACTTCTATGGATAAGTGCCACAAGTCTGGAGATAAGATTTTTTGGGAGAGTTGTACTAGGACTCTACATCTTCCAACTCCTATAAATACCCCTGCAGATGCAACACAGAAAGCGTCCAGCGAAGAGCCAAGGGCCAAAAGCTAGGTTTAGGTTTTTCTTCTTTCTTCTAGGTTAGATTTTATGTTCGTTTTTCTTTTGTAAAATCTGTAACTGAGAGTGGAGGAAGCTTTCATGGAGGAAGGAGTCCATGCTTGTACTGAGGTGACAGCGGTGTAAGCCAACTCTTCTTCTATTGTTAATGAAATCTGCTTGAGGTTTGTCTTTTTTATTATTCTTATTTTATTTCTTCATGTTTTATTCTTGTATTTCTCTGTTCCTGTTTTCTTCCATTGTTTTTCTAATGCCTTGTGAACAATGAGACCCAATTGCATTGAGACTGCCTAGCCAAAGAAGAACCCTTGATGGCTTATGGCGATGAACATCCTATACGCCATACTTGCAAGTCTTCCAAGAAAAGGTAAATCATCGCACGGATCAAAGGTAAGCAGGCTGAAGAGGTTTGTACGTGTTATAAGTTTTTCTTTCTTTCCTTCTCTAGTTTAGATCACCATCCACATCTTTCCATATTCTTTCCCACAACTCATTGTAAATACCACTTTTCATTGTAAATATCGTTGTGACTAACAAAATAATTAAAAAAAGATAAATTTTTAGGGATAACTTACAAACGCTTCCATCGCTAGTCCCTCCCTGAGGATCACGACCCGCATAGCCTTGCTACCGTGGATTAGTATTGAGAACCTCGCACACCTTTAATTCTCAGATCTAATATTCAAATTTTGTGTGCAGGAAAACTCAGTCAACAAATTGGCGCCGTTGCCGGGGAGGGACGGTAAGTTTATCTCTAAAACAAAATTTTAATTTTTAACTAATTCTTTATTCTTTTCTGTTTGCAGGTTTGGAGAACAGGAAACAGAAATACAGCAGCAGCAGTGGACATATAGCTCCTCTGTGCCTCTGCCCTCGAAGGCAGAGCATCAGAGACTACTGTATTGCCGCGGATCCG
Organism: Agave tequilana; assembly: GCA_038442645.1. Lineage (NCBI taxonomy): Eukaryota > Viridiplantae > Streptophyta > Magnoliopsida > Asparagales > Asparagaceae > Agave > Agave tequilana. The sequence goes on along the minus strand of JAVJIF010014388.1, from coordinate 94,528 downwards.
CGGCCATAGCCGCGGAAACGCGGCAACAGTAGAGGATTACTCACTGAAATTTTTGCAGGATTCTGCAAATTGCAAATACTGTTTTCTGCTCTGTTGGGTTTGTTCTGTGATAAACCTGTATACTGCTAATTAATTCAACAGTAAATTATTTGTTGTTAAAGATAAAATTGATTAGACGTTTGCATATTAGGCACGTGTCTTTTCAATTCCTTTATTTTTACTGTTGAAGAGTGCTGGAGAAGCAAGGTACGTACGCATTGCATGTAGAATAGGACTCATCTCTTGGTTGATTTTCTACTTTGAGTGAATCTTATCTACTTATCTTGTACACTTGCACTAATTCATCTTAAGGGCATAACCCATTAACAAGATAAGGTGGGGATTTCATCACCCTTCCTTAGCCCAAAAATCATATCCCGAGCACTCACTAACCCAAGCCTAACTTAAAAATTAGTAGACGGTGGCCCTAGGGACACTCGGACTCAATTAGGAGATTATCCTAAGGGGGAACGGTGTTGGAAGTTGACTCCTGCCAAATCAGTGTCTAGGAAGGGGATTGAGGGCCGAAAGCCCGAAGTGTGGTGGTTATTTAATTAAGTAACGTCTTTGACGGAAAATCTCCCACCACTCTTGCCCCGACCTGGCTGATTAACTTGTGGTCAAAGTCTACACCCTACCTCCCGTGGACAGTCTAACCAGTTAGGAGTCATCTAGGTCTAGGTCTACCCTAACTTAGGTTAGAAATTTTTCTTTTTTGTTTGTTTTTTTTTCCTTTTGTTTGCTTTGTGTGATATGGCCTATAACAATAATTTTTTCAATTTTAATGAGGATCCATATTATACACCAACCTCTTTTTCGGATATTACCAACCCGGCATATCATAACTCTAACCAACCTAGTGTGCCAGATTGGTCTTATCCGAATCATTACATGCCCCAGTCCCAATACTATGAACAAGATTGGAATAATCATCACTACTCTTCACAGAGTCAATGGGGATTCAACACCCCTGAGCCATATGGTCAACCACCTGTTCAACCATTATCTTCATATACGTCTTTTCCCACATCACCGAGGTTTCAGTCCTCCATTGATCTATTCGATGGGTTAGAAGAAAAAGTGGATCGGTTGCAAGATACGATGAATGATCAAATTTCTAGACTTTCAAACATTCTTGAGCATCTTGATAGGAACCAAGAATCATTCTGTTTAGAAGACCTTGATCAAAATTCAATTTCATCACATCAATATGAACTTGCTCAATCCCAATCCTTGGATAAATTGGCTAGTTTTAATTTCAATGAGATTGAATTAGATTATGAATGTGAACCCGATCCCCAACTTTGCGATTCAGTTTCCATCTTCGAATCTATGTTGACTCCAGTATCCTTACCCAATTTGGACCAATTTTCTGAGCCAACATTTATTCCCATACCCATAGATCATGAAATTGAATCACCCATTTTTGATGATCATATTGAACTTGACCAATTGTGCAATTTTGAAAGTCCCATGGAAAAATTGGCAAGTTCCCATTTTTATGAGATTGAAACTAATGAGATATGTGACCTAGATTCCCAAATCTATGATCAAGTTCAAATTTCCGAATCATTATTGACTCTTGTTTTGTTACCCGACTTAGGTAATATTTTAGAGTCAGTTTTGATTCCCACACCTATCATTCCTGAACTTGAATCACCAACATTGAGTCACATTCCATTGTGGGAAAATGATTGTAGACTTGAGTTTCAATTTCTTGACTTGGACCCACTTCTTGATCCTAGCCCGACTCCTGAACCTTTACTTGATTTGAGTTTCTTTCCTGAGTCGGTATTAGATCCTGAACCTATCATTCTTGAGTCCAAGTCAACCATTTTACCAAGTCACATTCTTTTGTTGGACATAGGTATAGACCATGACTCTGTGATGATTTTCCAGGAATGGTCATGTAAAGGGAGTAAGTTTCACGAGAGGATCTTCCATGATCCTATTCATTCTGGGGACTGTAAATATGTAAATAAAAAAGAGGTCGATAAAGGTAGGTCCCGTGAACTATCACGTTATCTTGTTTGGGCCGCATTTCGTGGACCAATTAGACCACCTCCGGAACCACCACCCTAAGGTAACTTCCGCCTTCCCTTGTTCTGTTTCATGCATATATGCATTCATTCATACATTGAGGACAATGCATGAGATAAGTGTGGGGGTGGGCTTTACTAACATACTAACATAGTTAGAAACTAACAAAAATTTGCTAATAAAAAAATATATTAAAAAAAAAATGTTATAAAAAGGAAATATTTTGACTTATTTTTTTTGAAAGAAATCTAAGTTAGTTTTAAGGATTAGGAAAATCGTGATTAGGATTTCTAAAAACTTGGTCAAAATAAATAAATTGTTTAAATTTTTAGATATAGGAGAGAAATGAATAAGTAATTAGTCTTGATTTTTACCTTAATGAAATATGCATACCAAATGCATATCTAGGATTCTAAGACAAAGACCTTGTGCCTCATAAAAAAAAAGAAAAAAAAAAAAGAAAAAAAAATCACCAATTAAGCTGATACATGTGCCTCAAGAAGCATAAGTATTCATGCCTAAAGGTGAGTAAATAAAAATAAAGTCCTTAGTTTTGTGGCCTAATTCATTCGAATTTGAGTCGCGGGGTGTTTCTCACCTGGTGCCCTAAAGCCGACCGGTTTGGGAGCCACCGACTTTAAGTTCGCTACATGGGTGGATTAGAAAGCCTAAGAAAACTGAGAAATATTATACATGTATTAACACATCTAATAGTCAATTAGTTAGGTATGAGGGCCTCAAGAAGCCTTGATACTTATACGAAAGAAAATAAGATGAGTTATACATGTCAAAAATATATATATATATATATATATATATATATATATATATATATATATATATATTAACACATCTAATAGTTAATTAGTTAGGTATGAGGGCCTCAAGAAGCCTTGATACTTACACGAAAGAAAATTAGATGATGTTATAAAAATAATAAAGAGGCATGAGAGTCCAAGTTAAGGAATTGCTAGTAAAAATACATAAGGATGCATATGATTTTTGGTAACGAAAAAGACTATATTAGAAATTCAATTTTAATCCTTACCTAAAATAAATAACAATTGACTTTATTAAGACTAAGTTTAAAGAATGAATAAAAATGAGGATCCTAAAACTTATAGACTACTTAGTCTCTTCAAATATAATTCAAGTATTTTCCTTTTTATGGATTTTGTGGGTGCAATCCGCTGAAAACCCTCACGAGACAACACTCGTCCTCTAGGGTAACCTAGAGGTTTAACGGCTTGTTGTACGTGCTAAGTGCAATCGTGATTCCTACGAAAGTGAGTTAGGTTAGATTAATTTTTCTTTTTTTTTGTTTTTACTCGAGGACGAGCAAAAAGATAAGTGTGGGGGTGTGATTGGTAGTGAAAATTGCATTTTTATCATAACATTTACCATCACATTTTAATATTTATTCATTTAATTCTGCACATTTATTAATATTTTGTGATTTATTGTGTGCAGGCCTCGAGTTCTTATTTTTATAAGAAATAAAGCTTAATGAAGCCCAAAAGCCCATATCCAAGCCAAGTCCAAGCCCAAGTGTAAAAGTGCAAATACCAAATGTCAAAAGTGCAAATACATAAGGGCCAAAGTTGCAAATACAAAGAAGAGGGAAGGATAGACTTCTATTCAACCCTAAATGCTTGCAGGAAAGAGTTTAAAGATAAATTCGGATTCAGACTGTACATGTTTAGTATTCAGATCATAACTTTTGCTACAGATATGCAAATCCGATGATTCAAAATGCTCCAGAAAGAAGACTTGAAGCCCTACAACTCTTATGTTGATCAAACTTTCCAATTCAGTCCGTAGATAAGCCAATTTTGGCGATCAACAGGATAATAAATTGCAGGACAGATTTGATTTGAACTTCTATGGATAAGTGCCACAAGTCTGGAGATAAGATTTTTTGGGAGAGTTGTACTAGGACTCTACATCTTCCAACTCCTATAAATACCCCTGCAGATGCAACACAGAAAGCGTCCAGCGAAGAGCCAAGGGCCAAAAGCTAGGGTTTAGGTTTTTCTTCTTTCTTCTAGGTTAGATTTTATGTTCGTTTTTCTTTTGTAAAATCTGTAACTGAGAGTGGAGGAAGCTTTCATGGAGGAAGGAGTCCATGCTTGTACTGAGGTGACAGCGGTGTAAGCCAACTCTTCTTCTATTGTTAATGAAATATGCTTGAGGTTTGTCTTTTTTATTATTCTTGTTTTATTTCTTCGTGTTTTATTCTTGTATTTCTCTGTTCCTGTTTTCTTCCATTGTTTTTCTAATGCCTTGTGAACAATGAGACCCAATTGCATTGAGACTGCCTAGCCAAAGAAGAACCCTTGATGGCTTATGGTGATGAACATCCTATACGCCATACTTGCAAGTCTTCCAAGAAAAGGTAAATCATCGCACGGATCGGATCAAAGGTAAGCAGGCTGAAGAGGTTTGTACGTGTTATAAGTTTTTCTTTCTTTCCTTCTCTAGTTTAGATCACCATCCACATCTTTCCATATTCTTTCCCACAACTCATTGTAAATACCACTTTTCATTGTAAATATCGTTGTGACTAACAAAATAATTAAAAAAAGATAAATTTTTAGGGATAACTTACAAACGCTTCCATCGCTAGTCTCTCCCTGAGGATCACGACCCGCATAGCCTTGCTACCGCGGATTAGTATTGAGAACCTCGCACACCTTTAATTCTCAGATCTAATATTCAAATTTTGTGTGCAGGAAAACTCAGTCAACAGGGCTCAAGTCACTGATCCTATATAAACAGCACCAAGGGATAGAGGAGAAATTAGAAAGCAGAGGCTAGGGTTTCATCTTCTAGATTTTACTCCTCTGATTTTCTATTATTTTTTCTTTTTCTTGTATTTTCTATTTCTTTGTAGATCTAGAATTAAGTTAGAGAGAGATTCATGAGAAAAAGAGAGAATTATACTAGAGAGTGACAATCTAATGCAAGATTTCTCCTTTAACTTCATAATTTCTTGATTTAATCTATTTGCTTTTGTTTGTTTAATTGCTTTCTAAATAAGTAGCTAACTTTCTTCTCCACGGCTAAGTAACTACTAACCCATTAACACACTGACTCTTGGTTAATTTGTGACATACATAAAGTTAGAAGCATTAAATGGGTCTTGTTCTTACAAGAGCTATTGATAGCTCAAGATGATGGGTTCTAATTCCTAACTTGCTAACAAGTTAACTTGCAATTCTCTTTTATTTCATGCTTTCTCTTGGTAATTGTGATGATTTAATATTAGATTGCTTCTTGTTTTCAAGGATTGGATGTGAATCTTTTCTTATGGGTCATACTTTGAAAACTCTTTGATATCAAGCCTAGGATTTGTCAATGATCTTTGAGGCACTAATCAACCAAGATAGCGTGATGGTGGGATCAATTAATAGGAAGTTAGCTATGAGTTTTACTTTTATTTAATTTCTTCTGAAATAATTTTCACCAAAATCATATCACTTTCACCTTCTCTTCTACTTCTTGTTTTCTTTTCTTTTATTTTTCTTTTAAAGCAAAAAAAGAACTTGTTACCAATTTCGTGATTTACTGACAAGATTCTATCACCTCCCTCCTTGTGGATACGACCCGCATGACACTATGCTATCGCGAAAGTATTGAAAGAAGCCAAAGCATATTCCCTGATTTCAAAATACTATTTTCTATGTTTCAATTTTCATCTCAATCAATAAATCAAAATATCCACTCTCGCTAAATCAGGATATCATCAGGACTAGCCATCTCCATATGAGCAATATGCTCTAAGAAGATTTTAAGTGACAGTCTTTTGTGAGTGGATCTGTAATGTTAAGAATAGTACTAACATTATCAACAGACACGATGCGATTCAGAACTCTTTCTTTAATGACAAGAAACTTAATGTCGATGTGCCTCAACCTTATTGACTCTCATCAATTTTACAGTATATCTCTGCAACTCTATTATCAAAGTATAGCAGTAATGGCCTCTTGACTAAATCCGCCATGTTCTTGTAATTAGAAAAATATAATCTGAAATGGACTTCCTATTGTCGATACAGAAAATCACAAGAGAAGGGTGAATAGGTGATATGCTAATCAATGCGAAAATTAAAACAATTATAAACTAATAAAACTTAACCAACTTAATAATTCTACACAAATAAGATCATATAAATAATTTCAAACTCACAACCCAAAAACGAAGTCGTATACCCGGTGAAAAGATTTGAACTTCTCCTTGTGATTCCTCTTAAATAAGAGTTGAGATGCTTAATTGCTTTCTTGATTAAATGAGTGCAAGCACATAAATTAATATCAAGCATAAAGATAAACAATTATGATAATGCAAGATACTAAACAAGAGTTGAGTTATTGGAGAAAGTTGAGCAATCGGAAACGCAGGAGAATTATTTTGAGATTCAAGCAATTTGCTCTAAGTCCTCGACTTCACCGCAATGAAGGATTTTACTAGAACTGATCCCTCAAGATCACTTGGTACCGTAACACCTACAACATTCCTCACTCATTCCCGCAAGAACTTCAACTATGAGCCTGCAAGCTTGATCGAGGTTGCAACCTTCAAACATTCAAATACAATAATTTAACACTTGTGGTCAACTCTTGACCATAAACAAAACACTCTCACATACAAGGATCCTATAGGGTAAATATAGAGATGATAGCTCAGCCTTGTGTGAGAAAACTAAAGAAGAATAGAATTAAAAACCACTAAAAACTTTCACAAGAGATTTTAAAATTGAACACTTGAAAATTAATTTCTGAAAACTTGTGCTTACTCCTATTTATAGGAGAAGTATAGAGACAAAAACCTAGTAAGTCCAGCATTGAAAAACATATTGACAACATGAAAAAATCAGTACAAATGAATTTGGACAGGTTCATAAACAATTATAACCGCTGGTAAATAAATTGGGCAAGTCGACTGCCTCACTTCGACAGTAGGCACATGCTTGTTGACAACCATGTGTCAACGGTCTTACTTTTTAAAAGTAGCATAAGCATTGTCGGTAGCTGGGGTAGCTTGTCGACAGACTGAGAACAAACTCACTCTTTGTTTGGTCCCTGTCGACAACTATTCAAGGTTATCAACAGCTAAGATATTCTCAGCCCTATTCACACTAGTATCAACAGTCAACAGCAGCCTATAGCAGTTGACTGTCCTGGTTCTCTAGACAGTTAAAAAATATTTTGAATACTCTTTTAAAATCAAAATAATTTTCTATAAATTCTACAAATAAGTTCATGTAAATACTTTGGAGCACCAATATGTATAATTAAAAATCAAAACATATTTTAAACATTTGAACTTCTTTTTGTAATTTTGAAAATAATTTTGAAATAAAACTAGATTTTATAAAAACTAAACTTTAAACACAAATTCATTTTCAATGAAACTCAATAATCCAATATAGAAAACTTGTATGTATGTGAGCTTGAGCAATCAATTCTACACTATTCTTCATAATAATCTAAACTTACAAACTCTTATATGCATATATAATTGAAATCTTCTTCATCTTGAATTGATTTCAACAAACTCGATCTTTTTCTTGTCTTAATTCATATTTAGCTTGACTCCTTGAGTACTTGATATGTTCATTGTGTTTGAGCTCTTGAATCAATACTGGGTAGCTTCAATCCTCAACTTTGAGTCTATTGTTAAAGCCACTCATGATCTTTTATAGAATCTGAACTTAAATATGTAAAATCATTAGTATTATAATTACATGAGTTAATCATCCTCAAAACTAGAGTGATGGGCCTTTGGGCCAAGAGATACATCTAGCATAATCTGAATCTATGTATCCAACCATCTGCAACTGATCAGATTTTTGGTAGGTAAGCATGTAGTCATTGGTCCTCTATAGATATCACATTACCTTCTTGGCAGCTTTCCAATGATCAATCCCAGGATTGCACAGGTATCTGTCAAGTTTTCTAATGGCATATACTATGTCTAAATGGATACAAAGTTAAGCATACATCAGACTTTCAACTGCTGATGCATATGTAATGTCTTTCATTTGCTCTTTCTGAAGGTCATTCTTGGAGTAGATTTCCTCTCTCCCTAGTGACAGGTGTATCACATGGAGAGCAATTATTCATGTCATATCTATCTTGCACCTTATATATGTTGGCCATTTGTGATAAACCTAATATTTCACGTGTTCTGTCACGTTGAATCTGGATGCCTTTCACAAAAGAATCGTCTCCAAGATCTTTTATCTCAAAATTCTTAGAGAGAAAACTCTTGGTCTCAAGTAGAAGATCTATATTGTTACTTGCTTATAGAATGTGAGTCACATACAACACAAGAAATACAAATCTAATCCCTTTGAATTTGTGAGAATTTCATTAATTAGCTACATTTCCTTGAAAGTAAAGTCGAATATTACTTGATCAAATTTCAAATACCATTGACGGGATGCTTGCTTTAGACTATAGATGGATTTTTTTAATTTTCAAACCAGATGTTGTGAACCTTTGACTTCAAATTATCGGGTTGCACCATATAGATTTCTTCCTCAATGTCACCATTAAAGAAGGCAGTCTTAACATCCATTTGGTGTAACTCCAGGTCGAAGTGAGCCATTAGTCCCATGATAATTCTAAAAAAAATCCTTCATGAAAGCCGAAGAGAAAAATAACTTTATAGCCAATGTCCTCTCTTTGAGTGAACCATTTTGCAACAAGACGTACCTTATATCTTTCGACATTGCCTTTCGAATCCCACTTGGTTTTGAACACTCATATACAACCAATCAGATTTTTTCCTTTAGGCAACTCTGCTAGATCCCAGACATTGCTATCTTTAATAGATTTTAACTCATCTTTCATAATATTTGACAACTTAGAGGAGTGAATACTGACTTTGAAGATAAACTATATAGTCGTTTGCAATGGCTGACATCTCTCTCTATTTGATCTCCAGGCACTTTTGGTTGAGGATTTTCAAGCTCTACCACATCAGCAAGATTTACTTTAGGATGAACTGTATCTGTACCATGTAGGGATACACCTGTATTTTTCATGCTGAAGTGGAATAATTACTTCTTCATTTGGGATACTTGTCATGGGTATAACAATTTGTTCTTTCTCAAATGTGAAATCGTTATGTAATTGACTCTCACTGTTCTAAATATCCTCAATATATTTTGTATTATTCGCCTCTATTATATTCTTAGTGGAAGGACAATAAAACCTAAAGCGTTTAAACCTCTCAGAATACCCAACGAAGATACAACTAACAATCCTAGAGTTCAGCTTCTTCTTATGTGGCATATATAACCAGGCTTTAGCTGGACAACCCCAAACATGAAGATGCCTGATGCTAAGAGTTTTCCTAGTCCATATAAGGTTTTAGCTACTGTTTTAGTAGGTACTGTAACGCCCCGATCCTAAAGATACGGAGACGTTATGGCGACGCATATACGCGAGGAAAATACCCCACGTATACACGCTAAGCCTAAATGTAACCTGAACAAGCTATGAATCAGAAGCATAATAATAAATGATCACTGCAATAATACATATAATGACAATCACAAGGATAGCAGATAAATGATGGCAAGAAAATGGCAGCTGAAAGCGATAAAGGTAGAATCAAGAAATAACAGGGATAGAATAACAGGCTAAATGTGATATGTGAAAATCAAGGAATAATAGCAGGAATAGAAAATGCAAAAGTACCAGACTCAGAGGAAGAGGACCCAAGCTCCTCGCAAAACGTACCGTCTCATCGAACACCTGCACATTAGAAACAATCGTCCAATATCTGGACGTGCAAATCCAGGGTCGTCAGAACGCGACCTGGTGAGTGTGTGTGTAAAGGGAAAAGCTCGTGCATGAAAACAGTGCATAAATAATAATAACAGATAACTGAAAGCACTAAATAACATGATAAACACTTAATCACAACATGTATGTAGAACAAGGCAACTAACATAACTGTAAACAACTGACGTTATGGTGTGTAACCTAGCATGTCACTAGTTGTTATACAATTCGATCATGGTTATAGTTATATGTCTATCATAGTGATCTATATGTACAATCAGGTGATTAGGGTCAGTCACAATGCATTAACAGTTCATTATCATTTATTATGTTAGCGAACACCGATTACCACCTGTAATAGACGCATCCCATACTACGCCTACTACACGTGTCAATTAGGGTCCTAAGTTATTGAAATTAACAGAAGAGACATTGTCCATGCTTTAGGTGGGTTCCGTACATACCCGGAACCACGGCCTAATCACCTGGCGCTGAACCAGGTCCTACCGCTAGGTAGTCAATAACAATAACAATGTGTCAATACAATGACAATATGAACAATACGGGATGTCAGTCATCCCCCGGAACCCTGCAGTGGAACCGTATCTCGGCTGCGCAACCTGTATCTTAGGTCCACCCAAAATACAGACGCTGTCTCCTCCATCAATTTCCGCAATCCCAGTGTAAGTTGTCAATTTATATTAGCATTCACAACAATCAATATCCATGTTATTTCGATTACTGGGACCATACGGTGACAATAACAATATCATTGTTACAATAACGATGTGAACAATAATACCGTGTAAACGGTAGAACAATATAACAATGAATGTGTTACGGTCCGACAATATTTTCCCAATAACTTTCAATAACATGAATCAATACAACAACAAAATTAGATATTACTTAATAGCCAGTCCCATATGGAACTAATCAATATCTCATATGCCCTGTACTGCATATAATAATAGCCGATCTCAATAGTCATCATGAACCTAGCCGCAATAGTCATCCTGACCGTCAAATATCAATCCATATCAAGGTGATCCGGTACAGTAACCCACAAGTTTAATGAATCAATAACCAGTTCTCTCATCATGTCAATCTACTCTAATCCTCGAGTCACCAATAACAGAGATCAAATAGTAAAAGCTATCAAACTCTGAATATATAATATCACCGATATCGATGAATTTACTCTCACAATGATTCTATCCCTATCACTGAGTAACAACAATAAATAGCAGTCTATTGGTAACCTCAAGATCAACTAATATAACAGACACCAAGATCACAAGTAAGGAATGGAAATGTCCTCAAAGAACTGCAATCTAAAATAGTTCACTTATAAGTCAATACTAACAACTCATCCATATTCTATAATCCAATCAGTTGATTTATCTTGGAACTCTAGCTTCTAATAATCTGAGTCATTACCACCAACTAATAATTCCAATAGTCACATGATCATTAAATATCAATTCATGTCAAGCAATCTAACACAATAAACTGTCGTTCCAACATATATCAATAATCATAGTTTAGTTCTCACCCTTATCATTCTAATCTGATTCTCAAATCCTCAAGAGTTCACATTTCTATTAGGATCAACATCGGATCCCAACACTTGGCAACATATCCAATACATGCATATAAGATCTATTAGATCAAGTCATTACCACTAATATCTGTCTCTTGAAATCATATAAATCCATCTATATCCATTACATAACCCATGGTTAAGGTCTACATCCAATAAAGAAGACTATACATAGCTGTCAGCCCATTAGTAGTCGACTAGGGAAAGAGGGTAGTCGACTAGAGAAAGGTTAGTCGACTAATCAAGTTAGGGTAAGTCGACTATAAAGGGTATTAGTCGACTAGGGGTCACCAGTCGACTACAGCAGGTGGTATAGTCGACTAGGGAAGGCTCCAGCAAATAACAGGAAGTCCACTATCATTCTAAAGGGGTATAGTCGACTATAGGGTAAGAGCAAGTCAACTAATCAAAGTGTAAGTCGACTGATAATATGGGCAAGTCGACTAATCCTTTCTGCAGCTACCAAACAGAGAGTCCACACTTTCCTGGGAGGAAATCTAGTCGATTAGGGGCAAAGTGTAGTCGACTACACTAACTTTAGTCGACTACAAAAGGGGTCAAGTCGACTAACAGAGGATATACAGAGAGTTTAACATCTCCTGGAAGGTGGGTTAGTCGACTAGGATATATATATTAGTCGACTAACAGAGCTATTAGTCGACTAATCCAGGGGGCAAGTCGACTAATAGGCCTCTGCCAGTGTACTTACAATCTGGAATACACCTATACATCTTTCCATATTCTCTCAATACACTAATGCGTTCCAACATGTAATGTCTATATATCAATGATGCGACATTCTTATTTAGTAAATCCTCATATGAACTATTACTAAATAAGGAAAACGAGACTATCATATCTTTTACCTAAAATACTTGGACAATGCGATAACAGTGACAATAACTAATTAACAGGTATCAATATAATAGCATCATGGCATCACGAACTGTAATTATCACATGCGAACAATAATTGAATAGAAGAATAATCAAGCATAAAATGTAATTTCATTGAAAATCAAATAAAACACTCACTGCAATGGGAAATCTGTTGGTGTTGCCGTGGGGCTCGTCCGTCGCTCGCCGGAGTGAGGTGCTGGACCGCTGCGGCTAAGGGGCATGGCCTGGGGTCTCGGCCTGCTGCCGATGGCCTGGGAGAGTTGACCGTTGGCCTGTTGGCGCTGCTAGAGGGGAGGGGGCGGCCTGGAGGAGCTTGCGCGGCTGCTGGCTGCGGCAAGGAGAAGAGGGAAGTGCTCGCCGGAGATGCATGCGAAGGAGGGAGCCGCTGCGCTGCCGAGGAGGGAAGATGAGATCTCCAGGCAAGGAGAGGAGGAGGCCTAGGCTGCTGGTGGAGATCCGGGCTGGGCTCGCGCAAGGGGGAGGGTGGAGAAGAATAGGGGTGGTTAGGATTTGTGATTTGGTGTTAGGATTAGGATCATGGGATTTGTGATTTAGGGGAATTAGTTAGGATTTGGATTTGATTCAGATTTGGTTGTTAGGATTAAATGGGTTTCGGGCTAATGGGTAAATGGGTATAAGTTCAGGTTGTGGGTTTGGGTAGAAAATAGGTATAGGTTCTCAATAGATAATGGGTTCGAGGGTATGGACTCGACTAAAGGGTTTGGGTAAGCTTAATGGGTAAAGAATCTGGTATAGGATTAGGAGTAGGGAACAATGTAAGAGAAAGAAATGAAGGGTGAAGTGAATGTGCTCAGGAATAACACACCTGCAAAAATATAAATAGTAATAATACTGGCAACACTTAAACACCACATCAGATAAATAATTAATACAATATAGATATTACTAACAACGAGTAACATTATATCACATGATAAATAAATACATGTACACATTTAAATACCAGTATATTTTATTTAAATACCGTGCTTTAAAAATAGGGATATTACATTCTACCCACCTTAATAAAAATTTTGTCCTCAAAATTCAAATAAGGTAGGGAATGGTAAAAGAATCAAGAATCAAGACAGAATACAAACAAGCTTCCACATCGTCTCGTTGGGACACCACAATTCCCCTGCGCGCTCTGATCTCTGCTATCAGCTTCAAAATGAAGTGAACAATTCCCAAAAGACAAGATCAGAAAAATAGAATAGACAAGAAGAATAGGAATCAGGATGGAACCAAGATTACTCTATAGAAGAGATGTGATCAGGGAGATCAAAAGATCAAAGAGATGGATTTTCAAAAGAGGACAGTCAATTCCAAACGGGCTGAATATCATGATGGATAGTATATGCATATTGTAGTGTAATTATAGCTCGTTCAAGTTATCGATAAGAATCAAGTCCGTTTTATGCCGAACCCTGGCTCTGATACCACTCTGTAACGCCCCGATTCTAAAGATACGGAGACGTTATGGCGACGCATATACGCGAGGAAAATACCCCACGTATACACGCTAAGCCTAAATGTAACCTGAACAAGCTATGAATCAGAAGCATAATAATAAATGATCACTGCAATAATACATATAATGACAATCACAAGGATAGCAGATAAATGATGGCAAGAAAATGGCAGCTGAAAGCGATAAAGGTAGAATCAAGAAATAACAGGGATAGAATAACAGGCTAAATGTGATATGCGAAAATCAAGGAATAATAGCAGGAATAGAAAATGCAAAAGTATCAGACTCAGAGGAAGAGGACCCAAGCTCCTCGCAAAGCGTACCGTCTCATCGAACACCTGCACATTAGAAACAATCGTCCAATATCTGGACGTGCAAATCCAGGGTCGTCAGAACGCGACCTGGTGAGTGTGTGTGTAAAGGGAAAAGCTCGTGCATGAAAACAGTGCATAAATAATAATAACAGATAACTGAAAGCACTAAATAACATGATAAACACTTAATCACAACATGTATGTAGAACAAGGCAACTAACATAACTGTAAACAACTGACGTTATGGTGTGTAACCTAGCATGTCACTAGTTGTTATACAATTCGATCATGGTTATAGTTATATGTCTATCATAGTGATCTATATGTACAATTAGGTGATTAGGGTAAGTCACAATGCATTGACAGTTCATTATCATTTATTATGTTAGCGAACACCAATTACCACCTGTAATAGACGCATCCCATACTACGCGTACTACACGTGTCAATCAGGGTCCTAAGTTATTGAAATTAACAGAAGAGACATTGTCCATGCTTTAGGTGGGTTCCGTACATACCCGGAACCACGGCCCAAATCACCTGGCGCTGAACCAGGTCCTACCGCTAGGTAGTCAATAACAATAACAATGTGTCAATACAATGAAATTATGAACAATACGGGATGTCAGTCATCCCCCGGAACCCTGCAGTGGAACCGTATCTCGGCTGCGCAACCTGTATCCTAGGTCCACCCAAAATACAGGCGCTGTCTCCTCCATCAATTTCCCCAATCCCAGTGTAAGTTGTCAATTTATATTAGCATTCACAACAATTAATATCCATGTTATTTCAATTACTGGGACCATACAGTGACAATAACAATATCAATGTAACAATAACAATGTGAACAATAATACCGTGTAAACGGTAGAACAATATAACAATGAATGTGTTACGGTCCGACAATATTTTCCCAGTAACTTTTAATAACATGAATCAGTACAACAACAAAATTAGATATTACTCAATAGCCAGTCCCATATGGAACTAATCAATATCTCATATGCCCTGTACTGCATATAACAATAGCCGATCTCAATAGTCATCATGAACCTAGCCTCAATAGTCATCCTGACCGTCAAATATCAATCCATGTCAAGGTGATCCGGTACAGTAACCCACAAGTTTAATGAATCAATAACCAGTTCTCTCATCATGTCAATCTACTATAATCCTCGAGTCACCAATAACAGAGATCAAATAGTAAAAGCTATCAAACTCTGAATATATAATATCACCGATATCGATGAATTTACTCTCACAATGATTCTATCCCTATCACTGAGTAACAACAATAAATAGCAGTCTATTGGTAACCTCAAGATCAACTAATATAACAGACACCAAGATCACAAGTAAGGAATGGAAATGTCCTCAAAGAACTACAATCTAAAATAGTTCACTTATAAGTCAATACTAACAACTCATCCATATTCTATAATCCAATCAGTTGATTTATCTTGGAACTCTAGCTTCTAATAATCTGAGTCATTACCACCAACTAATAATTCCAATAGTCACATGATCATTAAATATCAATTCATGTCAAGCAATCTAACACAATAAACTGTCGTTCCAACATATATCAATAATCATAGTTTAGTTCTCACCCTCTATCATTCTAATCTGATTCTCAAATCCTTAAGAGTTCACATTTCTATTAGGATCAACATCGGATCCCAACACTTGGCAACATATCCAATACATGCATATAAGATCTATTAGATCAAGTCATTACCACTAATATCTATCTCTTGAAATCATATAAATCCATCTATATCCATTACATAACCCATGGTTAAGGTCTACATCCAATAAAGAAGACTATACATAGCTGTCAGCCCATTAGTAGTCGACTAGGGAAAGAGGGTAGTCGACTAGAGAAAGGTTAGTCGACTAATCAAGTTAGGGTAAGTCGACTATAAAGGGTATTAGTCGACTAGGGGTCACCAGTCGACTACAGCAGGTGGTGTAGTCGACTAGGGAAGACTCCAGCAAATAACAGGAAGTCCACTATCATTCTAAAGGGGTATAGTCGACTATAGGGTAAGAGCAAGTCGACTAATCAAAGTGTTAGTCGACTGATAATATGGGCAAGTCGACTAATCCTTTCTGCAGCTACCAAACAGAGAGTTCACACTTTCCTGGAGGAAATCTAGTCGACTAGGTGCAAAGTGTAGTCGACTACACTAACTATTAGTCGACTACAAAAGGGGTCAAGTTGACTAACAGAGGATATACAGAGAGTTTAACATCTCCTGGAAGGTGGGTTAGTCGACTAGGATATATATATTAGTCGACTAACAGAGCTATTAGTCGACTAATCCAGGGGGCAAGTCGACTAATAGGCCTCTGCCAGTGTACTTACAATCTGGGATACACCTACACATCTTTCCATATTCTCTCAATACACTAATGCGTTCCAACATGTAATGTCTATATATCAATGATGCGACATTCTTATTTAGTAAATCCTCATATGAACTATTACTAAATAAGGAAAACGAGACTATCATATCTTTTACCTAAAATACTTGGACAATGTGATAACAGTGACAATAACTAATTAACAGGTATCAATATAATAGCATCATGGCATCACGAACTGTAATTATCACATGCGAACAATAATTGAACAGAAGAATAATCAAGCATAAAATGTAATTTCATTAAAAATCAAATAAAACACTCACTGCAATGGGAAATCTGTTGGTGTTGCCGTGGGGCTCGTCCGTCGCTCGCCGGAGTGAGGTGCTGGACCGCTGCGGCTAAGGGGCATGGCCTGGGGTCTCGGCCTGCTGCCGATGGCCTGGGAGAGTTGACCGCTGGCCTGTTGGCACTGCTGGAGGGGAGGGGGCGGCCTGGAGGAGCTTGCGCGGCTGCTGGCTGCGGCAAGGAGAAGAGGGAAGTGCTCGCCGGAGATACATGCGGAGGAGGGTGCTGCTGCGCTGCCGAGGAGGGAAGGTGAGATCTCCAGGCAAGGAGAGGAGGAGGCCTAGGCTGCTGGTGGAGATCCGGGCTGGGCTCGCGCAAGGGGGAGGGTGGAGAAGATAGGGGTGGTTAGGATTTGTGATTTGGTGTTAGCATTTGGATCATGGGATTTGTGATTTAGGGAAATTAGTTAGGATTTGGATTTGATTCAGATTTGGTTGTTAGGATTAAATGAGTTTCGGGCTAATGGGTAAATGGGTATAAGTTCGGGTTGTGGGTTTGGGTAGAAAATAGGTATAGGTTCTCAATAGATAATGGGTTCGAGGGTATGGACTCGACTAAAGGGTTTGGGTAAGCTTAATCGGTAAAGAATCTGGTATAGGATTAGGAGTAGGGAACAATGCAAGAGAAAGAAATGAAGGGAGAAGTGAATCTGCTCAGGAATAACACACCTGCAAAAATATAAATAGTAATAATACTGGCAACACTTAAACACCACATCAGATAAATAATTAATACAATATAGATATTACTAACAACGAGTAACATTATATCACATGATAAATAAATACATGTACACATTTAAATACCAGTATATTTTATTTAAATACCGTACTTTAAAAATAGGGATATTACAGGTAGTCTATTAAGGAGGTAGACAGTTATTTTTAAGACTTCACTCTATAATGACTTTGGTAAGGTAGTGTGAGCTATCATACTCCTAACCATGTTCTTTAATGTACGGTTATGTCTCTCAGTAATACCATTTTTGACGAAGTGTTTCTGACATGGTGTACAAGCTAAAATACCACATTCTTCCAAAATTTTGGCAAAAGATCATGGACATCTACATGATCTGTCATATCTGCCATAGTACTTACCACCACAGTCAGATCTAACAGGTTTAATCTTTCTATTTTGTTGATTTTCAATTTCAGCCTTATAGATTTTAAATATTTTCAGTGATTGAGATTTCTCATGTATCAAGTATATATACCCATAATGTGAGTAATCATCTGTAAGTGATAAAATATCTGTGATCATTCCATAAAGCTATAAGGAATGGATCATAGATGTCCGTATATTACCAAATCCAAGACGCCTGAATTTCGTCTAGCACCAAACTTCCTAATGTTTATTTGTATACCCTTTATACAATCCGTACATACTCCAAGATCAGAGTAAGCTAAAGGACCTATAGCTTCAATAAACACAGGCCTTTGGATTCTCTCTTTCAGAATGGGTCCTAAAGGCCTATGCCATACACTATAAGAGCTTTCTTTAATTAATGTTCGCTTAGTGCCTAGATTATTCAGACATAAAAATTCAAAATATGAAGCATGAAGATTTAGACTATCAATCAAGATTTCAATACCAACAACTTTAGATTTAGAAAATAGACTAATCATTTCATTACTAAAAGTGACAGTAAAATCAGATCTGTCTAACAATGAAATAGAAATAAGATCTCATCTAAAAGACAATACAAATAAAGTCTCATCTAAATCTAAAACAAAAACAGAATCTAATCTAAGCCTACAAACTCTAATAGGTTCAACTCTAGCATTTTTTTCTCAGCTTTGGTTGTGCCTCCTTTGGGTTCGAAAGTTTCGTATTGAATTTACTTATGTGCATTATGTATCCACCATGCATACGGTGATACTAAAACTAAGTCAATTTTAGAACAAATATGAACATGAGATTACCTTTCTTTATTAGTTATTTTTGGTACTTTATGCAATCCTTCTTTAGGTGACTAACCTTCTTGCAAAAAAAACATGCAATGACCTTAGGCTTCTTCTACTGCACTATTGTCATATCGGATATGCAACTATAGTTATCATTGTGTTCCTTCCTTTAGTTTCACTTTTCTTCCTTCTCTTATTAGCAGTGTTACCCTAAAATGCTAAGTGAGCATTTTTTTTGTCTTTCTTATTTCAATCTCTCTTCTTCCCAAACACAGTAACTGATGATCTTAGTGAGACTCCACTTTTTTTTGTGAATGTTAGAATTAAATCTTGAAAAGGGTTATGCTGTGTAAGAAAAGAGATTAAATGAAGTGCACCAGAATCCCTTCAGAGAGCTTCCATTTCAATGCATTCAACTTTAGAAACAAGATTAGATATTTCTATAATGTTCTTCCTTATATGTTTGTTTACCATTGTAGCGCATATTGACCAATTTGCCAAGAAGAGTGATGGTCTCAACATTATCCGATTTAGTGAATCGGTTAGCTACTTCAATAAGAAAACTTTTATTATTGACTTTATCAGGCTTAACACTCCTAATCGTTTCAGGAATAGAGTGCTTCATGACCATCAGACATATCCTATTAGACCTCTCTTACTTATCATAATTTGCCTTTTTCTCAAGTGAACTTTTGTCAGCAAATGACAGGGGTTATCAGTCTTTTAAGACATAGACTAGGTTCATAAATCCAAGAACGATCTTTACATGATCTTGCCACTAAATAAAGTTTATCTAATTTAATTTAAACTAAGTAAGCATACAATTTATCATTAATTTAACATTTAATAAACATTGCATTTAATAAATTAACTGTAGTGGCCATAAAATAAGATAAATTAAAATAAATGTAACCAGTTTGGCTGATAGAGCTACAAGCCAAACTCTCAGAATAAGTTGTGTCTCTTTATGCCAACACTGGCCCAACATAGATACCCTAAAGTTTAGATCCTATGTAAGAGAACAACTTTCTTTTGGTTGACTGCATTTTATAGAATTGATCTCAAAATTTAAGTTATCTATATCGACTATATAATATATGAAATGACTAGGTTATATTCACAATATTCCTTTGGCTCGATTACCACACACATAGGACACACAAGTTTATGCATCTTGATTCATGTTCCGTCGTCGAACTAGTTGATGAGAGTAATGCGATAGTAGTGGCAACCTTTTTTTGGACAGTTACCACACGCTAAGATTCTCCCACTTGCATTACCCACATTAAATATCTGACGTTGTACACAATTCGGCCAAGCAATAGTCTTTCTTTGGGCTGGCTATTACCCGTATGAATTATATACACAATTAAATAAGCTTTTTTATAATTTTTTTAAATTAACATGTATATATTTTTATGTTTGTGTTATCTACTATAGTAAATATCAATATTCATATGTTATAGTAACGTAAGCAATAATATAGCATTGATGAAGCAGAAGCATGTAAGGATACAAATAATCATGATAAATTAATATTTCAATGCCTACTTTATGTCAGTTAACTACTTTTTTGTCATATCTAGTGCATATAATATTGTAATAGTCATCAAAAGCTTCGAAACACGCTATTTATACACCCAAAACAGAGATCGAATGAGTCATTAACGACTTATTGAGTTTCTATTGGCAAAACAATCATGCAAAGTTATAGTTAAAGGTCTCTTCTTAATGGGTCGAGTTTAAATAAACTGGATAAAACCCAATAAAATTTGGGATTAATTAGGATTAGACTTCTTATTGGATCGAAGTCCTATTCCTAACCCTAATCAAACCCAATAATCTTTAGTGTAAGATCAATTAAGAATAGATTAATTTTAGTTTCTTTATTAGATTTAAATTTTGTATCTATATAAAAAAAAATCCTAATCAATCTCATGATCCCAAATCAAGAAACCCTAACCCTAAGAAAATACCTTTTTTTGTGTTTTTTTTCGTCTAAATCATCATTGTCGTCCCATGGTGGTCGGCGGCTCCGCCCGCCGCCAACTAGTAGAAGGGGACTCACGCTGGGTCAGCCTAGGCACGCCCAAGCTAGCCCAAGCGTACGCTGGCACAGGGCCCATGCCTATGTGAGCAGCCCCTGCACGTACTTCTATGCGTGCAGGTGGCTGGGCCAGAGGCACACACATGGCCTTGTCGCGCATGTGCAGCCTTTGCAGTGCCTAATGTTTTTTGTTTAATTAAAACAATAACAATAATACACCGATTTAAATTCCAAAAAAATATATATACATGCAAAACTCAATTAAAAATATAAAATCACCTAATTTAAACTTTTAGTTCAATATATGAGATACAAAATATTTATTGAATCAAGAGAAATATTATTCATGATATTTATAAATCGAGATCAAAGATTTTACTTTATATCTCAATGATCTGATAAAGAGGAGGCTCTGATACTAATTCTAAGTCTAAATATTATTTATTCAAATAATCTCACGCATGCAATAGCCTCTTTCTCAGGATCAAAGGGGAGAAGGGTTTTAGACATACCTGATTCTATCAAGAAGGCGATGTTGAAGGTAACACAATCTCGAATACTTGAGGATGATGGAGGGGATTCTTCTTTCCAAGAAGCAAGTTCTCTTCTTGACCCTTAAAGGAGATGTGTGGCCTTCAGAGAGAGATTAGGTCATAATGATGAAAAGAGAACCTACTAATGATATATATAGTATCAAGGAACCTAGCTCAACTGATCATAGATTTAGGCCCTTGGTTAATAACACGAGTTTTTCATGTGTAGATGAGTCCCACATCTTAACTTAAATACACTCATAACTAAATATAACCGAAATGTGTCTAGATCCAAACCATTAGGACTGATCATTTTTTTATTGGGTCAAACAACATAGGTTAAAGCGGGCGGGTGCAAATATCCAATTGACTTGATTGGGCCTAATTGACTTTGAACTTGAAAAAATAAGTCTAATACCAAATGCTCAACCATGTTGACAAGAATTGTGTATGTCTGTGTTGTGTAAGAGGAGGGGGTGAGAACTAACCATCTTATTATTTAAAAGTAAAAAATCAAATGTATGATAACTAATAAAACTCTATGCTTTTGCCTTATAGCGAAAGTCGTAATGACAAAATTATTACTTTTATGTTTCCTTCCTCCTCAAATTTATTTTGTAGAAGTAGGAATTTGTTTTCTTATGGGAACGGAAGTGACAATATAAGGTTTGCAATGCTAAGTTGAATTCCTATTAGTACTTTAGGAGCTATTTTAATGTATTGTTTCTCTATTAGTGTCCCTAATTATATACAGAAGAGATTGCAGCATTTTGCTACTCAAAGCCAGATATTGGTTTCACAACTTCCCTTTTTCCTCATATTTTTTTTTTCTGGTTTGATGATAAACAAGAAACTCTTTAATCTTCACATGTATGTATGATTGCATCTCAATTTTACATTATTATCATCATATTTGCATATTTATCCCTGTTTATTCTTTAATTAACATGGCTATTTAACTCTCTTTTTGATTATAGTGTGCCGTTACTTAAATGAGAAGATAAGAATACAAGAAACTTCTATTTTATCCCTAATCCTATATAAATTTGGATTTCAATTTAAATCAATTTGAAATCAAGAGGAGGAAAGGATATATCATCATCTTCAAAATTAAATTCAAAATCAGAAGATATATTTTTAGAAGATGAATGAGATAAAGCTAATCCTAATAGAGATAAGGAGAATTATTCAAATTAAATGTAGTTCAAAATCAATTCAGACTGAATACCTCTTAGTATTCGGATCATAACTTTCGCTATAGATATTAAAATTCAATGATTCAAGATTCTATATTCTTATGTTGACCACTCTATCCAATTAAGCCATCTGATGAGTCATACTTATCAATCAACATGCTGACTTAATGCAGATCAATTCAGAATTGAATTCTCATACTGAAATAGGATTGAGTTAAACCTCCTAATTTGTATCTTGTTGTGATTAGCTCTGAGGACTATTTAAAGAGCTGAAATCTCTTATAAAGAAGTATCTTCACAGCAGAGATCATAACTTATGATTTTTTTTAGTCTTTCTTTCAAATTTCTTTTGTAATTTTTAGGATTTAGTTCTAATTCAAGTTTTGTAAAGAAGGATGAGGCTCTTGTAATTGAAGGTGACAACATCAATATCAAGTTCTTTTCTAATGTATCTTTATTTAATTGCTTTCATTACTACTTTTTTTTTATCATGCTTTCTTTAGATTCTCTCATGAGTAGCTAATCTTCTTCATGGCTTATTAATTTCTACCCACCACTACTTCTAGTTTTATGTTAGAATAAACCGATTAGATCCTATGCATGCTTAAACCCTAGAAATAGCTAATACTCTTGAAGACACATGACGATAGTTAAACCTATTATTTACTAATACTTTCCACTGATCTTTCTTATTTTATGCTTAGATAGTCTTGATAGTTTAATATTGGTCATTATTTTTATTTTATGCTTAAGAAACTTTGATAGTTTAATGTTAGGTCTTGGTTAGTGATTATTTCAAATAAGATTTCTCCATCTTATGTACCTTACTTGAATTGATACAACTCTAAGGTATAATTTTTATGATTCAAAGTGAACTTTAATCTAGTATACATTAGTAAGTTAGCGGTGGTAGATGATTAGTAAGCCTTGCTCCTTAATATTTTCAAAACCCTGGTTTTCAATCTAACCCTATTTTCACCATCAAATTTTTATCTCTAACATTTAACATAGTACTTTTTTTTAATACAAAGAAGAATAGCCTAACCAATCTAATTTGTAAAAAGATACCGAAAAACTTTTATCACACTCCTCCCTATGGATTCGACCCGCTTAGCCCTTACTACCGTGGATATATTACGAAAGATAGAGATTGGCCTTCATCCAGATAACACCCTTCTAACTCTTAATTTTATCTCTATTTTTCAGCAATCAAATTTTGGCACTGTTGCTGGGGAGGGAACGGTATTTTTTTATTTACTAAGTGGTTAATTTTTCTTCTTTGTTTTTAATTCAACAGTAATCTATTGATTGAAGTCTTTAAAAAATGGAAAGACTTGCATCATAGGCATCTGTCTAATTTTATTTATTTTAAATTACTATTGAAAAGTACTGGAGATAAGGTGTGTTTGCATTGCATCTAAATTAGAAAACACTTTTTGGTGATTTACAATTGTTTTAAGTGATTATGTAATGCCCCGATCCGGCGGGTACAGAGACGTTACTGCAATGTATATACGTAGGTCAAAAATACCCGTACATACATACATACATACATACATACATATACATACATACATACATACATATATATATATATATATATATATATATATATATATATATATATATATATATATATTATATATATATATATATATATATATATATATATATATATATGCTAAACATCAGTACAGGCAAGAATCAAAGTACCAAAGTACGTGGCACATTATACATTCCAACATATGAGTATAATAACAAAGTTATTACTACAGGTGACACAATTTTACAAGGATATTACATAATCGATAGGCGCAATTACGAGAATATAAAGAGATAAACAATTATGAACTATACAAAAGATGCTTAAGAGTTACAAAAAGAAAACTCGAAAAACGAGCAGGGGGTATGGAAGGATAGGGTCCTGGACCGGTCTTCGCTGATCCACTTCCAATGTGCAACTCTGGTCAGCAACCAAAAGAATCCATAAGCTGCAAGCTCTGGGATCTGGACATGAGGATCCAAGGGAGTCAGAAACTCCCCAATGAGTGATGTGGTGAATGCCAAGTAGCGTGCAGGGTTAAGCACACGTGTATCGATAAATCTGAATCAAAAATATACGTTAACAACCGTGTCGTGGGCACAAGCACACATGAATATGAAAGAGGCATCAAGTAATAAGATGAACAGATGTGACAAAACTCGTTGTACTGGCTCAGTAGATAGATTCATTAGATTAATACCTCGAGGGGATTATCCAAATAAGAAAATCCTTATCTATATACCATATACCTCAGGTCTCCATCGAGTGAGTACACACCACTTGAGTTGTCCACAATAACAACTAAAGAGAACAGTATGAATCATCAGGAGATTAAACGGTAACTAAGCATCCGTATAAATCAAAAATAAGCAAGTCAGGAGATTAGGTACAGTAATACAAGTATAAAATCAGGCAAGAGACATGTTGTGTACAATGTGGTAATAGCAAGAGATCAGTAGAGTAATACATAGGTGGTAAAACCAGGAATATATAATATAAGAATAATAATAATAAAACTGAAAATCTGAATTAAAATTTGATTAAAAGAAAATATGGCAAAACCAGCATACAACTCAGATTATGGCTTTATAAGATAAGTACATCGAAGAAATAATCTACACAAGAAAACTCTCATCTATATATCGTATATCTCACGTTATCCTAATCTGAATATACAACTAGAATTGCAAAACACAACAATTTATTATTGATTAGCACTTTATTATTATTACTCGTCCTACCCATATATCTAGATATGTGTCCTAGTGTCCCAACACACATACATCCATATATGAGTAAGTCGAGGTTGTTATTGGAACTGATGATGAAAACAATATGTTATATTTACATTGGGTCTTGAACATACCCGAGACCAAGACCCATGGTGTTCGGTGCTGACCCAAAACTTGCCGCTAGGCAAATAGGAAGGTGGGACTTATATTATGCCCATTCAAGAATATAACAGGAGGTAGGGAGTCATCACTCCCCTCAGATTCCTAGAGGCCCTTAGGTAGCCGGAATTGGAGTTGCACAACATATCTAATACCCCTGTAAACATATTCACTACTTTAAATCTATTTGTCCCCCCTTTACTCGATGTAAGTTGTCATTTTTATAGTTTATTATTATGTAATTATCATATTTACGGGAATAATAGGAACATGAATATACCAGGTGGCAGGTGATAAGTTATATCAAACAGGTGTTAGGTGATAGTATGCAGGAGTCAGGTGCCAAATAATGGCATATAGTAGCATGTCAAGTAGTAAACACATTAGATATCCCTATTAGAAAAACAGTACCGATGCAAAGGATAGGTACGAATACAAAATATCGGTACCGATATAGGTGATCGATATGAATACAGGAGAATGATGCAGTTTTAGGAAAATAGTATAAGTAAGATTATAAACTCTTCATAACCGTTAATAGAAGAATAGATAAATTGGCAAGCAGGTAATTAGTGAGTAAGCGAATATCCAAGTAGAGCTAAGCAATGCTGAGGACAAGATAACAGATTTTTATCACCAAACTGCTAGTGGAACTCAGAAATGACTCGACTTAAAATGCTAGTTTAAAATCCAACAGAGTTTCGCCTAGGCGTGTATATTGGTAAAATGCTAAGCGTTAAGTTACCCTTCCAGGCGTAGCTTAAAAAGTCCAAAGGAATTTATTATACCTCAGAGAGGTTAAGCCCTGAGGCTAAACAACCACGAAGAGTTGGTCCCACATGATTAAAAGCGGAATAAAATACATCACAGGCATGATATATGTGCAAGAAATAAACTACCCTAGTAAAATATTCGTCACAGGCATATACAGGGACAATACTGGGCACTCGGCCACATACATATACAAGGGCACATCCCAATACAAAACACGAATACAACTTAAATACATGATAAACACAAGTCGATCCAACGAAGCGGGGAACCCAAAATGAGGCGAGGACACTGGCCTAAATCTCTGAAAACGCCATGAAATCTCAAACTCTGAAACTCCAAGTAACCAATGCGTGAACGTGTTCAAATATAATAAATATTATATTATGTGGAGGAGGAGAGAAAAGAAACCAGAAAGAGAGAGAGAATAAAGACGTGGGGGTCGCGTTACGCAGATGCCACAAACGCGGGTTCCGAGACCCGCGTTTAAGCCATAACATGAGAAGAACGCAGATGCGGGCATGAGCCCCGCGTTGCGTTGATACTAAAATGTAAGGATCGCGTTACACGAAGGTGGATCCTCGTGTCACTAACCTGAAACGCGAATAGCGCATTAACAAGTCATAGTTCCCTAAGACGCAGGATGAGCTCCGCATCTGGTGGTACAACGCGAGAGTTATGTTAATGATAAGAGTGATAGACAAAGAGAGAGATAACCGAGCTAGGGAATAAGAGAAAGAGAGGGAGAGACAGGGAGATTGATTTTGTAAAAAAAACTAAAGTTTAAAAGGGCAATGATCAAGTTAGAAGATCGAATAATTGAATGACATTACATGCATCAAAAAGTAGGAATGGCAATGGGTCAAATTCGAATTGATCCTACAACATTTGCTACAGGATCTCTAAGCCATCTAGATTAGCATTTAAGATATGTATGAATGTATGTATGTATGCATGGAGGGGGAGAGAGAGGGATTGAAAAAACAAAGAGGAAGAAAGAAGTGAAACAAGGAAGGAAATGAAGGAAGGAAAGGAGAAAGAAGAAAAGAAGAAAACAAAAACAGGAAAGAGAGGAGGGAATGGCTGGTGATCTAGGGTCGCTAGGCGATGGCGATGGCACCGACGGCCAGAGGCGGTCAGCGGCCAGGGGGAGGCTACCATGGGCGGTAGCCATCCTATGGCAAAATCATGGGGTGCAATTCTAATTCAAAATGGAATTTTAGAGTTGTCAAAACGGGGCTTCGGAGAGCGAAGCTAAAACTCATTGGAAAGAACACTCTGAGAAAAGGAAGATGGCATGGCTGCTAGTGGCCAAGGTGGTGTAGGTGTGGTGAAGATGGTAGAAAAGGTGTGGTGAAGATGAGTTTGTTTTGGTGAAGAAGAAGAAGATGGTGGTATTATGTTTGTTTGTTGTTACTAGAACGGAGAAGGAGATGGAGGGAAGTGATTGAGATTTTAAGAATTTGTAAATAAGAATGAGTTGTAAAATTCTTAGTCTCAATGCTATCCGCTGTAGCAAGGGCTCAAGCGGGTCGTGATCCTCAGGGAAGGATGCGATGCAAGCTTTTCGACCGATTCCTCTGTATCTTCAAAATATGAGAGAAGAGATTAGATTTGAGATATATATATGATATGAAAGATGTGGTTTTACTGATCTTCTACCACAACCCTATTGCAAGTTAAGGAGATTGATCATCATATTGAGATGTATGTAATTCACCCTAGGTTATTAAGAACAATTCAAGCAAGAAAAGACGATACAAGATTCTAACTAAGTTACATTATTAAAAACTAAACAATGTTTCATCCTAACATCTAAGTACAGCTTAAGAGAAGATTAATCTTAAATTTAGGCTGTCCTAGTTCTTAAGTATGAAGTCATGAAGAGTCTTTTAAATATGCAACCTAGATTAAGAAGTCTAGTTATCTGTTTAATCTTCAAGAAAAATAATCATTAAACTTAGGGTTTCAAGAAGTGGTCATCAATCCGATCAATGCTTAACTACTCTAGGGTTGCTTTAAGAATTTCAGCAAACCACTAGAAGAAATTAGTTCATCATTTTTTTTATCTTTTCAATTTATTTATTTATTTTTTGTTGTTTAATAAGAAAGATTGTAAAAAGTAAGAAAAAAGAAAACCAGAGATAGATCACAGAGAATAAAAACAAATAGAAAGACAATAAACGAAATGAGAAAGTAGGTAACCTTTATTTGATAATAGCCTCCAAATACAAGCTCCTTCTTCCACAATGAGCTTGAAACAAAATTACAACGTGCTGAAATTTAAAGAAAAATGGCTAAAAGAAAACCCTAATCGTCTCTGGATGCCCTCTCTGCTGCGCCTGCAGGGATATTTATAGGTGCAGAAGGTGATAGAGTCCCGGATAAGATCGTACACGAAAGCAGTTGGGCAGCCTCATCAGAAATGCCGCGGAAACGCGGCTTGGGCCGCGTTTCCGCGGCTCTATGTCATCTGTTGGCCACGCGCTTTGGCGCGTGGCTTCTCCTGGTCCGTCCATCTGGTCATTTCTTTCTGGAAGATGAATCCTGGCTCTTCAGTTTGGATTTTCGAGATAACTTAGAAATTAAGTTACTCTAATCCAAATCCCTTCAAAAAATAATCTCATCCCTGCACATGTATTTATCCTCATCCACCAGGTATTTAGGATTGGATAGAATTCTATCCTTTCCCTCTTTGTAGTATTTACAATATTTACATCTTGTATTTGCACTTTGACTTCTTGTAATTGAACTTTTGCACTTGGGCTTGGACTTGGGCTTGGATTTGGGCTTTTGGGCTTCATTAAGCTTTAATTCTTTATTTAATCAACACTCAAGGCCTGCACACATTAAATAACAAAATATTAATAAATGTGCATCATTATATGAATAAATGTGAAAATGTGATAGTAAATATGATGACAATTATGCATTTTTCACTACCAATTACACCCCCACACTTATCTTTTTGCTCGTCTTCGAGTAAAATCAAAAAGAAAGAGAAAATCTAATCTAACTAACTCACTTTCGTAGGAATCACGGTTGCACTTAGCATGTGCAACAAGCCGTTAAACCCCTAGGTTACCCTAGAGGACGAGTGTTGTTTCGTGAGGGTTTTCAGCGGATTACACCCACAAAATCCATAAAAAGGAGAATATTCGAATTATATTTGAAGAGACTAAGTAGTCTATAAGTTTTAGGATTATCATTTTTATTCATTCTTAAACTTAGTCTTAATAAAGTGAATTGTTATTTATTTTAGGTAAGGATCAAAATTGAATGTTTGTATAGTCTTTTTCGTTACCAAAAATCATATGCATCCTTATGAATTTTTACTAGGAATTCCTTAACTTGGACTCTCATGCCTCTTTATTATTTTTATAACATCATCTAATTTTCTTTCGTGTAAGTATCAAGGCTTCTTGAGGCCCTCATACCTAACTAATTGACTATTAGATGTGTTAATATAATTTTTTTGGCATGTATAACTCATCTAATTTTCTTTCGTATAAGTATCAAGGCTTCTTGAGGCCCTTATACCTAACTAATTGACTAATAGATGTGTTAATACATGTATAATATTTCTCAGTTTTCTTAGGCTTTCTAATCCACCCATGTAGTGAACTTAAAGTCGGTGGCTCCCAAACCGGTCGGCGTTAGGGCACCAGGTGAGAAAACACACCGCGGACTCAAATTCGAATGAACTAGGCCACAAAACTAAGGACTTTATTTTGTTTAGAACTCACCTTTAGGCGTGAATACTTATGCTTCTTGAGGCACATGTATCCAGCTTAATTGGTGATATTTTTTTTTTTTATACGAGGCACAAGGTCTTTGTCTTAGAATCCTAGATATGTACTAGAAATGCACATTTCATTAAGGTAAAAATTAAGACTAACTAATTATTCAATTTCTCCTCCTATACCTAAAATTTAAACAATTTATTTATTTTGACCAAGTTTTTAGAAATCCTAATCATGATTTTCCTAATCCTTAAAACTAACTTAGATTTCTTTCAAAAAAAAAATAAGTCAAAGTATTATCCTTTTTATAAATTTTTTTTATTATATATATATATTTTTATTTTTATTTTTATTTTTATTTTTTTTATTTTTTTTGCAATAAATAAAGAGAAAAATATTTCTATCTTCTTTTATTATTATTTTTTTTATTTTTTATTTTTATTTTTATTTTTTACATATATTACATACCCTTCCCCCACACTTGTTTCATGCATTGTCCCTAATGTATGAATGAAATGCATGGATGCATGAACTGGCAGAAAGATATAGTTACCAATACAGTGGGTCAAAAAGACCCATGGCTGCATTTACTTCCGGTACTGACTCCAAAAAGATTTTAAGACGTTGACCATTTACCTTGAATGCATTGCCATTTTTGGGGTCGTAGATCTCTATGGCTCCGTGTGGAAACACAGTCTTAACAATGAAGGGCCCTGTCCATCTTGACTTCAACTTGCCAGGAAAGAGATAAAGTCTAGAGTTATAGAGTAAAACTTTTTGTCCTTGGACAAACGTTTTTCTAGTGATGAACTTGTCATGAAAAATCTTAACTCTATCCTTCGCAATCTTCGCATTGTCGTATGCTTCATTCCTTAATTCCTCTAGTTCAGAAATTTGCAATTTTCGAAGCTCACCGGCCTTTTCTAGATCAAAATTTAGCTGCTTAATTGCCCATAGGGCCCAGTGCTCTAGCTCAACAGGAAGGTGGCAAGCCTTTCCAAAGACTAGTCTGTAGGGAGACATTCCTAGAATCGTCTTAAAGGCAGTCCTATATGCCCATAGGGCATCCACCAGTTTGGTGGACCAGTCCTTCCTATTCTGATTCACAGTTTTCTCCAAGATGAGCTTGACTTGCCTATTGGAAACTTCTACCTGTCCGCTAGTTTGAGGATGGTAGGGCGTAGACAACTTGTGAGTTATGGCATATTTTCGCATAAAAGCTTCAAAAGTTCTATTGCAAAAATGTGTGCCATTGTCACTAATGATGGCTCGAGAGATTCCAAAGCGTGAGATGATATTATCTTTCAAGAATTTGACAACAACTTTGTTGTCATTTGTCTTGCAAGGGACAGCTTCAACCCATTTTGACACGTAGTCTACGGCCAACAAGATGTATTGGTGCCCAAACGAATTAGGGAGGGGTCCCATAAAATCGATGCCCCAGACATCGAAAAGTTCTACTTCTAGAATAGGATTTAGGGGCATCATATTTTGTTTGGAAATTCTTCCTATCATTTGACATCTTGCGCAAGTTTTGCAATACTCAAATGCGTCTCTAAACACGGTTGGCCAATAAAAGCTACTTTGCAGGATCTTTTCGGCAGTTTTGCGGGGACCAAAGTGTCCACCGCAAGCGAACTCATGACAGAAAGCTAGAACACTTCTAGTTTCCTCGTCGGGGACACATCTCCTAATGATTTGGTCGCTACAATATTTGAAAAGATAAGGATCTTCCCACATGTAATACCGGACTTGAGACAAGAATCGGTATCTATCCTGTTTTGACCAATTAGGTGGTGTTTGGTTTGTGACTAAGTAATTTACTATGTCAGCAAACCATGGCTCCTTAGAGATGACTAGAAGTTGTTCATCGGGAAAATTGTCATTGATGGGCAGTTTGTCAGAAGGTGCGTTTGGCACACGAGAGAGATGGTCTGCTACGACATTTTCGATACCTTTTTTATCTCGAATTTTGAGATCGAATTCTTGAAGGAGAAGGATCCAACGAATGAGTCGGGCCTTCGCATCTTTTTTAAGCATAAGGTATCGAAGTGCAGAATGGTCAGTGAAAATCGTGGTCTTGGTCCCAAGTAGGTATGGGCGGAATTTCTCCAAAGCGAACACTACTGCCAAGAATTCCTTCTCGGTTGTAGTATAGTTCATTTGGGCGTCATTAAGCGTCCTACTCGAATAGTAGATCACGTGCTGCTTGTTATCCTTACGCTGCCCTAAGACAGCACCTATCGCAAAATCTGAGGCATCGCACATGATCTCAAAAGGCTTGGACCAGTCCGGAGGTGAGATGATAGGAGCAGAGATAAGTTCCACTTTCAATTTCTCCCACGCACTATTGCACCTATCATCAAAGATGAAGGGCACGTTTTTAGCTAGAAGGTTTGTAAGGGGTCTAGCAATTTTGCTAAAATCCTTAATGAACCTACGATAAAACCCAGCGTGTCCTAAGAAAGACCGAATGTCCTTCACGCATCGTGGAAGTGGAAGTTTGGATATGATCTCCACCTTGGCCTTGTCTACCTTAATCCCTTCCCTAGATATCTCATGACCTAGGACAATTCCATGCTGCACCATGAAGTGACACTTTTCCTAGTTGAGGGTCAAGTTCTTTTCGGTGCACCTACTCAGTACTAGATCCAAGTGATGGAGACACTGGTCAAATGAATTCCCATAGACGGAGAAGTCGTCCATGAAAATCTCTAAGAAACGCTCGACCATATCAGAAAATAGGCTTAACGTACAACGTTGGAATGTGGCAGGGGCATTGCATAAGCCGAAAGGCATTCGATGGTAGGCAAATGTCCCAAATGGGCACGTGAACGTTGTCTTTTCTTGGTCCTCCGGGGCTATAGGGATTTGGTTATATCCTGAATAACCGTCCAAGAAGCAGTAGTACTCATGACCGGCTAATCTTTCCAGCATTTGGTCAATAAATGGGAGGGGAAAATGATCTTTCCTAGTGACTGCGTTCAACTTGTGGTAGTATATGCATACTCTAACCTTGGTAGGCAATCGTGTTTACACTAACTCATGCTTGTCATTCTCTACCACAGTAAAGCTAGACTTCTTAGGGACCACATGCATTGGGCTAAACCCATTCGCTATCGGAAATGGGATAAATGATCCCATTATCTAACAGTTTCACTATTTCAGCGTGTACAGCCTCCTGCATGAGTGGGTTTAGCCTACGCTGTGGATCCCTCTTCGGTCTAACCCCTTCCTCTAGATGGATACGATGCTGGACTATCGTAGGGCTCAGTCCCTTGATATCTGCCATAGTCCAACCAATG
This sequence comes from Agave tequilana, assembly GCA_038442645.1. Lineage (NCBI taxonomy): Eukaryota > Viridiplantae > Streptophyta > Magnoliopsida > Asparagales > Asparagaceae > Agave > Agave tequilana. Next base: position 61,218 of record JAVJIF010014388.1, on the reverse strand, counting down.
GCTTCCCTATGTCTCCTAAGGGTTGCCAGTAGGTCTTCCTCTTGCCTATTAGTCAAATTAGATGCAACTATGACCGGTAACGTCTCTTGTTCACCTAGGTAAGCGTACTTAAGATGTTTAGGCAAGGCTTTTAACTCCACAGAAGGAGTTGGCTCGATGGGTGGAGGAGTTAAGCTAGAATCTCCCATCTCTATAGAACTCAGATTTGATTCCCATTCAATCTCATCAAGGCTGAGATCACTTGCTTCTAAATCTTCCTCTTCCTCTGACTCAAGTGTGATCTCCTCATTATGCTCACTCGTCATGTTCTCAAAGTTAACCTCAAAGGGTTGGTCGGTCACATCGTAGGGATGCTTACCTAGGTTGAAAACATTGACTTCCTTGGTCATATCCCCAAAAGTCAGTCTCATGGATCCATTTCTACAATTTATGATTGCATTTGCGGTTGCTAGGAACGGTCTTTCTAAAATGACGGGAGTTTGGGACCTAGGATTAGACACAGGTTGTGTCTCTAAGACAATGAAATCGACTGGGTAAATGAATTCTCCCACCCGTATGAGAACGTCATTGATCTCTCCCTTAGGAACTTTGATTGAGCGGTCAGCCAACTGAATAGTGACTTGGGTCGGGTTGAGTTCACCTAATCCAAGTTGTTGATATACGGAGAAAGGGAGCAAATTGATGCTAGCTCCTAAATCGAGGAGTGCTCGATTGATTTCGGCTCGACCTATGGTACAAGAGATGGTGGGGCAACCAGGGTCCTTATACTTAATAGGGATCTGGTTGGACAATAGCTCACTAATGTTAGTGGATAGAAAAACCTTCTTAGGCACATTAGTCTTTCTTTTCTTGGTGCACATGTCCTTAAGGAATTTGGCATAACTAGGGACCTGTTGGATTGCATCAAGAAGTGGGATGTTGAGCGTAACTTGATTGAACACCTCTAATAATTTCTCCATATGTGCATTGTTGTTGCTTCTAAGCCTATTTGGAAATGGAGCTATAGGCTGGTGCACCTGTCCTGCTGACTTTTCAACTTCAGTTTCATTGGAGCTGGGTAGAGAGGGAGTGGAGCTAGATGGAATGGATGACTGAGATGGATCCTGTGGCATGGATACTTGATTATCAACTTGTTTCCCCGATCTGAGTGTATGAACCATGTGACACTGATTTGAGTCTTGAGCCTCATTGGCTGGCCTAGGATTCCTAGGATTTGGCAATGGTTGACTCGGTAGGGTACCCCTCTGTCTTTCTTGCTGATTTAATTGGACCTCTATCCTGGTCAAGACTTGAGCTAGTGTGTCATGGCTTTTAACAAGAGTGTCCACCTTTCTTTCCATGTTTGAAAGCCTTGTTTCCATTTGTGAATATTGGAAAGATGGCGTAGGATTTTGACTAGGAAAACTTTGCTGATAGGGCGGATTTTGGAAATTGTTGGAGAATTTGGGCCTAATTTGATCATTGTTGCTTGGGCCCCATGAAAAATTGGGATGATTTCTCCAACCAGGATTGTAGGTGGGTGAATAAGGATTGTTGGCGGGCCTTGTGAAGGCCGCACTCATATGTTCGGGCAAGCTTTGATGCGCGAAAAAGACAGGACATTCCTCGAACACATGGTTCATATCTTGACAATAAGTACAGCCCGCCGAAGATGTTGGGCTGACTTGGTTCACAGAGACCGGCTCTTTAGTTTCAAGGGCCTCTAGTCTTCGCATAACAGCAGCTAATTTAGCATCGGTTGCTATGTTGGCCTCAATGGAATGGATACCTCCTTTAGAAGAAGTAGGGTCATTAGTCCTAAATTTTTCCGGAGTAGGTTCCCATTGGATGGTATTTTCAGCTAATTCCTCATACAATTCCCATCCTTCATTTTCGTTCTTTTTCATAAATCCTCCTTGGCACATGGATTCTAACAACGTTTTAGTTTGATATTCTAATCCATCATATAGAACTTGGCAAAGTCGCCATTTCTCTATCCCACGGTGAGGGCATTGGGCAAGAAGGTCCTTAAAACGTTCAAAATATTTCCAAAAAAGCTCATTTGCTGTTTGCTTAAACTGTACGATATTCTTCCTAATCAGTGCAGTCTTGTGAACGGAATAAAATTTCTTTAAGAAGGCCTTAACGAAATTATCCCAAGAAGATATAGAACCGACCTCTAGACTGTAGAGCCATTTCTTTGCTAAATCCTTCAAAGCAAAGGGGACAAACCTAAGTTTGATGTCATCTTTTCCTAACTTAGGAATATTCATCATGAGACATACTTCCTCAAATTCCCTTATGAAGAAGTATGCATCCTCGGAGTCAAGTCCATGAAATTTCGGAAGGGTGTTGATGTATTGTGGCTTAAGCTCAAATGGGTCAACACCTTCATCGTTAAGCTTGATGCAAGAAGGAAGAGAAGTCCTGATAGGATAGATCCTATCTTGGAGTGATGGCGGTTGTGCCATGTGTGAGTAGGGCTTGAGCTCGGGTGGTGAACTAGTTCTACTTAGCCGGGATGTAAGTGGGTCTCTCGACCAAGCGGACATGCACAATGAGCAAACAAGTTCACCCAATCAATCAATAAAAAGAAAAACAATCAAAAATCCTAATCTAGGGTAAGCCTTGACCTAGACGACTCCTAACTTTAGACTGTCCTTAGGAGGTCTACTGTCGACGTTAACCACAAGCTAATCGGCCAGGTAGGTGGCAAGACCGGTGGGAGGTTTTCTGTCAGAGACGTTCCTTAATTAAATAACCACCGTTCTTCGGGCTTTCGGCCCTCAATCCCCTGCCTAGACACCGATTTGACAAGAGTTAATTTCAAACAATTTTCCTCCTTCAGTCAATCTCCTATTGAGTCCGAGTTAACCTAGGGCCAACGTCTAGTCAAATTTTACTTAAGTTTAGGGTTGTGAGTGTGACGGATATGATTTGTGGGCCAAGGAAGGGTGATGAAATCCCCACCTTATCTTGTTTATGGGTTATGCCCTTAAGATATTTTTGTGTACGTGTAAAGCTGTAGAAAAGTAATCACTCAAGAAAGCAGTAAATCAGCCAAGAGTGTTTCCTAATCTATATGCTATGCAAACGTACCTTGTCGCCAGCACTCTTCAACAGAATTAAAAAATTAAAATAGACACGTGCCCTAAATGCAAGAGTCTAATTTTTTTTTATTATCAACAAATAGGTTAATGTTATTAATTAGCAGTTGCAGAGTGATCACAGAGAAATTTAATCACAGCAGTAAGCAATATTTGCAATTCTGAGCAACCTGCAGAAAATTTGATGAGTAGTGAACTACTCTTGCCGCGGAAATAAGGCTATTGCCGCGGACCCGCGGCAAAGAAGTAGGCTCTGATGCTCTGCCTTCGAGGGCAGAGGCAGAGTTGCTATGTGTCCTTGCTACTGCTTTCTTTTCCTGTTCTCTGTATCTGCAAACAGAAAGAATAAAGAATAGTTAGATTAAGGAAATCGTGCCGTTCCTTCCCCGACAACGGAGCCAAAATTTTGATTGACATTTTAAGAATTTGTAAATAAGAATGAGTTGTAAAATTCTTAGTCTCAATGCTATCCGCTGTAGCAAGGGCTCAAGCGGGTCGTGATCCTCAGGGAAGGATGCGATGCAAGCTTTTTGACCGATTCCTCTGTATCTTCAAAATATGAGAGAAGAGATTAGATTTGAGATATATATATGATATGAAAGATGTGGTTTTACTGATCTTCTACCACAACCCTATTGCAAGTTAAGGAGATTGATCATCATATTGAGATGTATGTAATTCACCCTAGGTTATTAAGAACAATTCAAGCAAGAAAAGACGATACAAGATTCTAACTAAGTTACATTATTAAAAACTAAACAATGTTTCATCCTAACATCTAAGTACAGCTTAAGAGAAGATTAAGCTTAAATTTAGGCTGTCATAGTTCTTAAGTATGAAGTCATGAAGAGTCTTTTAAATATGCAACCTAGATTAAGAAGTCTAGTTATCTGTTTAATCTTCAAGAAAAATAATCATTAAACTTAGGGTTTCAAGAAGTGGTCATCAATCCGATCAATGCTTAACTGCTCTAGGGTTGCTTTAAGAATTTTAGCAAACCACTAGAGGAAATTAGTTCATCATTTTTTTTATCTTTTCAATTTATTTATTTATTTTTTTGTTGTTTAATAAGAAAGATTGCAAAAAGTAAGAAAAAAGAAAACCAGAGATAGATCACAGAGAATAAAAACAAATAGAAAGACAATAAACGAAATGAGAAAGTAGGTAACCTTTATTTGATAATAGCCTCCAAATACAAGCTCCTTCTTCCACAATGTGCTTGAAACAAAAATTACAACGTGCTGAAATTTAAAGAAAAATGGCTAAAAGAAAACCCTAATCGTCTCTGGATGCCCTCTCTGCTGCGCCTGCAGGGATATTTATAGGTGCAGAAGGTGATAGAGTCCCGGATAAGACGTTACACGAAAGCAGTTGGGCAGCCTCATCAGAAATGCCGCGAAAACGCGGCTTGGGCCGCGTTTCCGCGACTCTATGTCATCTGTTGGCCACGCGTTTTGGCGCGTGGCTTCTCCTGGTCCGTCCATCTGGTCGTTTCTTTCTGAAAGATGAATCCTGGCTCTTCAGTTTGGATTTTCGAGATAACTTAGAAATTAAGTTACTCTAATCCAAATCCCTTCAAAAAATAAATGTCATCCCTGCACATGTATTTATCCTCATCCACCAGGTATTTAGGATTGGATAGAATTCTATCCTTTCCCTCTTTGTAGTATTTGCAATATTTACATCTTGTATTTGCACTTTGACTTCTTGTAAATGCACTTTTGCACTTGGGCTTGGACTTGGGCTTGGATCTGGGCTTTTGGGCTTCATTAAGCTTTAATTCTTTATTTAATTCAACACTCAAGGCCTGCACACATTAAATAACAAAATATTAATAAATGTGCATCATTATATGAATAAATGTGAAAATGTGATAGTAAATATGATGACAATTATGCATTTTTCACTACCAATCAGGAAGGATGGTGGAGGAATTAGTGGAGGTGATGGTTGGTCAAGATGGAAGGCACGACAACCATGGTTGGGTGCGGTTGGAATGAAGAAGAAGAAAAAAAAGAATGAAATGAAAAAAGGAAGAGAGAGAAAAGGGTTATGAAATATATATAGTTATAGAAGTGGAGATTATTACACTCATATCTCCCACTTAAAATCTCAAACCCGCGTCTCTCAAGCCAGACCCGTGTCTGCTTAGTTGGGCCAGACACAGAGGTGAGGTCCACGTCAGATGAAAACGCGAGTGTCCCATTTGCAGAGGAGAGAGAAAGTGATGATGATTGATTGGAGTTGATTTGAAGGAAATTAAATGCAAGAGAGAGAAAGAGCATATCTGTGCCTAAAAAACCAGTCCCTTGTCTAGTTGAGTTAAGCTTAGATGCGAGGCTCAGGTACGCTTCTTGCCTGAGCTTAATTCAGAAGCGACACACGCTATAAATGAGGAGAGAGAAAGGATTGTTGGGATATTTATTGTGTGGCTGAGAAATTTTGAGGAAAATTTGGAAGAAAGGAAAAGAAAAGAAAATAAGGAAAAATTTTAAGTGGATGAGAAAAATCAAAAAATAGAAAAAATAAAGGAACAATATCTGAACAAAATTCTAGAATTTAGGAAAACATTGAAAACACCAGGAAAACTTAAAAAATAAAGTATCTCAAAAAATATATCCAAAAATTCTCAAAAATAGAGATATTATTTTAAGAACCATGGTGAAATCGGATTTCAATTCAATCCCTTTTTCAAAATAAAAATCCTAAAATTTACCAATGCCTATTGGTTGACATCAAAACTGGTCGAACTTCGATAAATTCAGAAAAATTCCTAAAAATGCACTAAGGCAGGAAATGCAATTCTAAGAAATAGCGTGAAGCAAATTTTAGAAATTCAACTTTATTTGTAAATTAAAAATCTTAAAATCGACTAGCGATATTGGTCGACACCAAATCCGGTGAAATTTTGATAAATTCAGAAAAGTCTCCAAAAATGTATTTAGATAGAAAATATGGTTTTAAGAAATAATATGAAAGCAATTTTTAGAAACTCAACTCTAGTTATAAATTAAAAATTTGAGAATCGATCGGCAGCACTGGCCGATACCGGTTTTGAATATTTGCAATTTAATTTGAAAAAATTTCAAAAATTCATGAAAAATCTAAAATATTAGAAAATAATGTTTGAAACTGAAATCATTCAAATAAGACTAATGGAAAAGTTAAATCAATCAATAAACTAAGATCTGGTCCCCGATTCAGACTCGAATTGATTCTGAATCCAAGAATCTAGTCCAAATACCAAACGATAATATAATTAATCATAAAACAAAATTAGATACAAGAAAAAATCAAAAGGATATGATTAAAAAATCAGAATATGTATCTAAGTACGTATTTTAGGAACGGGGTGTTACAGATTACTTTTCTATTTACTTGGACACATTGTACTAAAATGACTTAAGGGCAAAACTCATAAGCAACATAAGGTGGGAAAGTCATTACCCTCCCTTAGCCCACAAACCATCTCCTCATTCACTAACCCAATCCTAATTAAAATCTGAGTAGATGTTGGCCTCAGGGACATCTCGGACTGAGTAGGAGATTGACCTAAGGAGGAAGTTATTAAAATTTAACTCTTGTCAAATCGGTGACTAAGTAGGGCATTAAGAGGCAAAATCTCGAAGAACAGTGATTTGTCATAATTAGGCTCATCGCACTTGCGCGGATACCTCTCACTGATCTTGTCACTTTCCTGACCGATTAACTTGTGGTTAGATTCTACAATATACCTCCCGTGGACAGTCTAACTACTTAGGAGTCGTCTAGGTCTAAGGTCTACCCTAACTTAGGCTAAATTTTTTTCTTTTCTTTTGTTTGTTTATTTATTTGTTTTGACATTTCTTGAGTAATGTGGATTATAACCATAATTTTTCTAACTTTAATAATAATTCATATTTTTCTCTGACCTTTTTTTAACCCGGATTACAGCAACCCAGGATGGCATAACTTTACCAACAACGTTTTAACCAACCAAGTATGCCAGGTTGGCTTTATCCGCATCAAAGTATGCCTCAATCTCAAGTTTATAAATAAAATTGGAATAATCATCTTTACTCTTCACCGAGTCAATGGGTTTATAATGACCCGAAGCCAAATTGTCAACAAACTTACAACATTAAGCTTCATATACTCCTTTTCAAGATCAACATATAGAAGAAAAATTGGATTTTAAAAAGAGTTTTGAAGCCTTTCTTGAGTCCACGCATCAATTTCAAATCTCAACGGACTCAAGTATCTCATAAAATTTTCAAATCCAAGATCCCTACTTCATGTTCCAAGTCCCATACCAAGAAGAAGTACCGACTAATGTAGAAATAAGTATGAAAAACTTGATTCAATTTGGAAATGATTTTACCCAATCTATCAATAGGCTAGAAGCACAAATGAGTCATTTAATTAACATAGTGAAAGATAGGAATGAGGAAACTCTACCTAACACATTTTCGACCATTCTCGATTGCCCTAGCCATCTTGATAGGAATGAAGGATCATGGTATCTTGGAGACCTTAACCAAGATTCAATTTCATCACACCAACTTGAACTTGACCAATCTTAAATTTTTGACAAATTGGCAAGGTTTCTATTCAATAAAATTGAACTTGAATGTGAATGTGACTCTGATCCTCGACTTTGTGATTTAGTTTCAAATTTTGAATCTATATTGACTCCGATATTCTTACCTAATTTGAACCCATTTTCTGAGCTAGTATTGAATCCCGTGCTTATAGATCTTGAAAATGAATCACCTATTTTGGATAGTCACATTTCATTGATGGAAAATGAATGTGAATTTAAATTCTTTGATTTTGAACCAACTATTGAATCAAAACTTACTCTTAAATCTAAACTTGATTTTCTTGACTTAGTGTTGATTCACGAACTTTTCATTCTTGAGCCCAAGTCAACCATTTTATCAAGTCACATTCTATTGTTGGACCAAAGTATAGACCATAACGACTCCGAGATAATATCCCAAGATTGGTCATATAACCGGGATAATTTTCATGATAAGATCGTGTGTGATCCCATTCAATCTAGGTGTGGTAACACTTTAAATAGGAAAGAGGTCATAAAAAATGGGTTCCATGAACCATCACATTATCTTGATTGAGTAGTAACGCTTGGCCAATCCGATCACCACCTTGAGGTAACATATTTCTTTCCCTTTCTTTTTTTCATGTGCATATGCATTTCATTCATACATTGAGGGCAATGCATGAGATAGGTGTGGGGGAGGGTTTATTAACATACTAACATAGGTAAATTTACTAACAAACTTTCTTTTAAAAAAAACATTTTGAAAAAGAAAACAATATTTTAATTTATTTTTGCAAGTAATTAAGTTGATTTTAAGAAATAGGAAAATCATAATTAAGATTTCTTAATACTTCGTTAAAATAAGATTATTTGTTTGTTTTTTTTAGATTTAGAAAGAAAAATTGGAAAAATAATTTAGTCTTGAATTTTACCTTGATGAAATATGTGTACTTCATACACTTACACATTTAAGATTCAAAATAAAGACTCTTGTGTATTATGTGTGTGTGTGTGTGTGAAAAATAAATAAATCTAATTACTGATTAGCTAGATGCTTTAGCCTAAGAAAGTCTTAGTATTTATGCGATAGGTAATTGGGTAAGTTTGAAATACACACACACACACACATATATGATATATGTGTTAATACATCTGATAATCAATTAGTTGGGTATTAGGGCCTCAAGAAGACTTGATACTTATACAAAAGAAAATTAGATGAGTTATACATATTAAAAAAAGAAAATAAAAAAATAAAAAGAAGTACTTAAAGAGCAACAAAGTGATAATACTTCAAACTTCTTTAAATTAAAAACAATGAAGAGAAAAAGTTATATATATTAATATATAAGGCACATGAGTTGAAGTTGAAGAATCCAAGTCAAAATCTACGATCACAAAGGTGCATATGACTTAAGGTAAAATAATAGAGTAAGTGAGAAATTCAGTCTTAATCCTAACCTAAATTGATAATAAATACTTACATAGAGACTAAGTATAGGAATGAATAATTAGATGATCCTAATGTTAGCCCAGAGGATTTTCACCTTAGTTTTGATGATAACAAACTTAAGAAGGTCAGTTTAATAATGATCTTATGTTTAATAAGTTTCAGTTATTGATCAAGATCTTAGTAGGTGATTAGTTTTAACAAAGGATTCAAAGTCAAGTTTTGGAGCTAACACATGATGATTCTAGAGCTTGCGCGTCAAGATAGAATCTAACACTCGGTTAGAGTTAAGCTTATTTGGATCGTGTTTGGATCGAGTCGGCTTGGAGAAGGAGTTCTACAAGAAGATTTTGGTTTGTTTACTTTTGTTTTATTTTAGATCTTGTGTAAGGATAACTTAGTTTTGATATGCTTAAGTATACACACACACACAAAAGATAAATAGTTTTTGGTTTCAATTTAACTGGTTTTGGATTTTTAAATAATACATATATGATTTTTCATGAATAGATCGAATCAAAAGAAGTTTTACATGGTTTATATGTATAGTGAATTCGTCTATATACATTGTTTAGTTCATATTATCTAAAAATTTACTTTAATTTATATCTAGTTCATAGTTTCAAGTTTTGTTTTTAACAAAACTTAGTTTTGAATTTATTGTCAAAAACATAGATATATCTCTTATATGTGTATTGGATTTTATTCATACACAATATGCTTCAAAAGTGTTTCTATATCATGTTTTTACATTTATACAAGTTTTGGAGAAAACGAATTTTCATTTCAAAATTCAAGTTTTGAAAAATACCGGTTTGATTTAAAGCTTAATTTCTACATCACAAAAATAGTTCAAATTGTTTAAAATATATGTTGAATTTTAGTCACAGATATTTGTTTTTCAAATATTTATAAGAACTAATTTTTGTAAGATTTATGTGATTTATGGTATTTAAAAGACCAAGTTTTCAAACCCTAAAACCCTAACCTGAGCCCACTGGCGGTCGACCGACCAGTCGACCGGAGCATAGCTCAGTCGATCGGGTGGTCGATCGATGTGCACAGACGTGCACAGCTTGCCTTAGCCTAGGGCCATTCAACTGGATAGTCGACCGATCCAGAGAGCTTTCTCTCTGGATCTGGCCCCGATCGACCGTGTGGTCGACCGACCAGAGAGTTCACTCCCTGGTTCTGGCCTCAGTCGATCGGGCAGTCGTCTGATAGAAAAATTGCCTTAGGGCGATCAACCAACCAGTCGACTGACAGCCCTAACGGTTAGAAATCTGACCGTTGGCTGGTCGACTGTGCGGTCAATCGACAGGTCAGTTTTGATCTGATCTGGACCTCAACAGCTATATTTTCATACCCTATAAATATGGGTCCTTTAAGGCCAGTTTCAACTAAGATTTTTGTGAGCAATTTTTCCCACCTTCTCTAGTGTTCTTAATAAAGTTTTCAAAAGAATTGTTGTGCCAAAATTCTCTATCTTTATTTGTTTTTAAAGTTTTAAAAAATCAAAGAAAATCAAGTCTTTGGGAATTCTATTTTGTTCTTCATATTATATATCCATCAAGAAGTTTTTCCTAACTATTTTCTTTGTTGTTTTATTTCCAAATACTTTGTTTTCTCACATAATTGAGTTATCATCTCAAATTTATCTTTAGAATTTTTGTATTGTGAGAAAATTGTTTGTAATCTTTCAAGATAACCGAGAGTGATTGTTTGTGATCTTTATGATCACCAAGTGTATTTTCTTTTGCTTTGTACTTGGCTAGGTGCCCACCTCTTATGTAGAGGTTTGCGTTAGAGAGAAAAGTTGTGTACTGATCAGTCGCTGATACTGCATATTTATTATCACATTCTCATATTTATTATTTAATACACTCTATTTTTAATCTTATTTATTGTCTAAATTATATGTAGGCCTTTACTAAAGGAGAGGAAAGAAAAATGAGCGTAAAAGCCCATCAAAATTCTGATTTAATTCAGAATTAATTCAAATCAAGAATCAGGGCAAATCAGGACAAATCAAGAAAGATAAAATCAGTTAAAAAATCAGTTAAATCAGATCTCTACAAATCAATTGGTTAAAACCAAAAATCAAAAGAAGAATCGTCAAAAATCAGAAAATCAAACGACATATCTTTTTGGATAAACGGACAAAATAAAGCGAAGGGGTGATCTACTCCCAGGATGTGGCCATTTGGCCACATCCTGGCTGTGGATCCGCGGCAAAAGTCGCGGATCCAAGGGGTTGTTGCAAAAGTTGGGGGAGCGTTTGCTCCCCCTATCTTCGTACTCTTCTACCCTCTATATTTCTCATATAAATACCTGCAATCTCGAAGGCAAAAAGGGCGATCAAGCATGGAAGAATTCTTAGCTAGGTTTTCATTCTTTTTAATATCGATTTTTATTTTTATTTTATGTAATTTTTATTTTTTTGTAAGCATAGGTTAGACTAAGATTCATGTAAGTAAGAGAGACTTATGTTGAGAATGACATCGATGTAACGTCCTCTTTCTTCCATCATTTCTACAAGCAATAAAAAGGTAACTTTTTTATATCCTTCTTTGTTTTCGTTTTCTTCTTCTTCTTACTACTCTTCCTCTTTTGGTTTTGATGATAGTCCAAGTGAGTCAAATAGCATCGGTATTGCCTTGCCTTAAGTAGTACCATCGATAGCTCATAACGATGGATTCTTTCCTATGTATGTATCATTTCATACTTAGTCGTAGAAGCCTTAATGATGTAATGTGAATTGGGACTGAGTTAATCTTATGAGTTATATGTTGATCGCCTCTAGTTCAAGGTAAATATGCAAGAATTACAGGTAAGTCATCAACTGAAAAAAGATAAGTATTTTTTTGCTTTCTTTCTTTTCTTATAATCTTTAGTTTAGATCACGTCCATTACCTAATCTCTACTATTTTTCACTTTCTTACAAAATCACCGTCTCCTTCTATATACCGCTTTCACAATTTTATATAACTTATTTTCTTTTTCTTTTCAAGAACTAAGAGAAGAGCTAACCATTTTAAGGGACTTAAAAGAGAACTTGTAAAAAGCTTCTATCGCTAGTCCCTCCTTGAGGATCATAACCCGCATAGCCACTTGCTATCGTGATAACATTGAGTACCTTGCACACTACTATTATAAAATTTTGAAATTCTGTATTTTTTATGTGTAGGTTAAACTTCAATCATGAACTCCCAGTGTAGAGTTGTAACTTTTCGCTAGAGTCCCTTTGTGGAAGGTCCTTTGTGGATGTAGTGAAAATTCTTCTGTGTGAAGGCGGGAACATAGAGCAGTACCTCGAACCTCAAAACATACCTTGATGTTTGCGTTTGATCCACTATCTTTCAACTCTATCTCTCTTATATTTTGCATTGCTTTACATTATTCATATTCATATGCTAGATATTGTTTATGTGTGCCCACACTTGGTTCAACCAAGAGAGCTTATTAAACACCTCAACTCTTAATCTAGAGGAATCTAGAGGAGTAGTTCCAGAGCCCTTCATGGAAAATTCGGGCTCACCTTAGTTACACATAGTGTGTTTGCAATTAAGCTTTAAATTTCACATCATTTGTCCCAAATTAGCAAGTACACTTATTTACCCCCCTCTAGGTTTATTTCACCTAAGACTTACAGATTAACTTGATTTTTGAATAATCTTTCAAATATTTTCTCAATTATAAAAATGAATTTTGAAAATACTAACATTTTATTTTTTTCTTTATGGATTTTGTGAGTATAATTTACTGAAAACCCTCACAAGACAAAACTCGTCCTATAGAGTTAACCTAGAGTTTTAACGGCTTATTGAACGTGCTCAGTACAACCGTGATTCCTACGAAAGTGAGTTAGATTAGATTAGTTTTTCTTTTTGGTTTTTCTCGACGACGATCAAAAGATAGATGTGGGGGTGTGATTGCATCTTAATTTTATATTATTATTATCATATTTGCATACTTATCCTTGATTATTCTTTATTTAATATTGCTATTTAACTCTCTTTTTGATTATAGTGTGTAGTTACTTAAATGAGAAGATAAGGACATAAGAAGTTTCTATTTTATCTCTAATCTTATCTAAAATTAGATTTCAACTTAAATCAATTTGAAATCAAGAGGAGAAAAGGATATATCATCATCTTCACAATTTAAACTCAAAATCAGAAGATATATTTTTAGAAGATAGATGTGATAAAGCTAATTCTAATGGGGATAAGGAGGATAATTAAAATTAAATGGAATTCAAAATCAATTCAGACTCGGATTCAGACTGAACACATTTTAGTATTTAGATCACAACTTTCGCTACAGATATTAAAATTCGATGATTCAATATGTTACAAAAAGAGAACTTGAAGGGCTACACTTTTTATGTTGACCACACTATCCAATTCAGCCGTCTGATGAGTCATACAACATGATGACTTGTTGTAGATCAATTCAGAATTGAATTCCAATATTGAACTAGGATTGAGTTAAACTCCTAATTTTTATCTTATTGTGATTGGCTCTGAGGCCTATTTAAAGGGCTGAAATCTCTCATAAAAAAAATATCTCCACATCAGAGATCATTTTTCTTTAGTTTCTCTTACAAATTTATTTATAATTTTTAGAATTTAGTTATAGTTCAAGCTTTGTAAAGAAGGATGAGGCTCTTGTAATTGAAGATGACAGCATCAATAACAAGATTTTTCTTTTTAATTTATCTTTATTTAATTCCTTTATTTACTTGGTTACTTTTTTTTACTTTGCTTTCTTTAGATTCTCTCATGAATAGCTAATCTTTTTTATGGTTTATTAATCTCTACCCGTCAATACTTCTAGTTCTATGTTAAAATAAGCCGATTGGATTCTATGCAAGCTTAAACTCTAGAAATAGCTAATACTCTTGAAGGCACATGATGATAGTTAAATTTATTATTTGCTAATATTTTTTCAATAATTTTTCTCATTCTATGCTTAGATAGCCTTGATAGTTTAATGTTGGTTAATCTCCTTATTCTATGCTTGGAAAACTTTAATAGTTTAATGTTAGGTCTTGGTTAGTGATTATTTTAAATAGGGTTTCCCCATCTTATGTATCTTATTTGAATTGAATGCAACTCTAAGATATAGTTTTTACGAGTTAAAGTGAAGTTTAATGTAGCATAGGTTAATAAGTTAGTGGTGGTAGATGATTATAAGCCTTACTACTTAATATTTTCAAAATCCTAGTTTTTATTCCAACTCTATTTTTACCATCATATTTCTAACTCTAACATTTAACATAGTATTTTTTTAACATAAAGAAGAACAACCTAGCCAATCTAGTTTGTAAAAAGATACCGAAAAGCTTCTATCACATTCATCCCTGTGGATTCAACCCACTTAGCTCTTGCTACCGCGGATATATTACGAAAGACAAAGATACGCCTTCATCTAGATAATATCACTCTAACTCTTAACTATATCTCTATTTTTCAGCAATCAATGTAGCCCTCCTACTTTCATCTTATTTCCTTAGATCTTCACAACTTGTTGTAGGTGGGAAAGATGATTTGGGGAAGAAGAACGAACATAGATCACATGCACGATCAAAGACACTAGAATTTTATGTGAAAAACTCAAACAAGAGAAAATCACATAGCCACACACAAATTCACTATATTTGAGAGAGATTACAAAAAGAGAAGAGAGAAGGTCACAACTCCTCTGTATTTACAATGGCATAGTGCATCAACCCTAATAATGATACGTCTTTTTTTATAGAGAAAATTAGGGTTACAAGTTGTGAAATTACCAAATTTCCCTTGACACGTACCCTTGACACGTATTCTCGAGTTTCGCGGGTTACAAAGCTTCAAGGATGGATCGCTTCTCTGCTGTGCATCTCTGAGTCACTACTCTGCTCTATTGCTCTGAGTACTCCTCCGCCTATATGCTTTGGAGTGCTCCTCCAAAATGATACAAAGCTACTATCTAGAGCGAGACTCTAACACTGCCCCCAACCTGAAACTCTAAACTCGTCAAACCTCCATACAGGAGTGCTTTGCACTTAATGGGTACTCCTCAAAGTAATTTTGGATCAGGGGCTCTGCCCCCACACCCCCGAGAGGGGGCTCCCCGCCCCTTCCAAACCCCTGCGACCTGACCGTGCAGGTTGTTCCGTGAATAACTCTACGTAGGGTGACAATCTGTTAAAGCAATAATCAAGCTCCATAACTTAACAATCTCCTACTTGGTGACTGATGATTGACACAGCAACGGTACTTCGTCTCCCTCTTGTACTCCAACTCTCAATAAAGTTAATTTGATGCGACTAAACTCTAGATCCTCAGCCTTGAAGACCCACAGAAGTTGAACAGCTTTTCAGCTTCTCCATGGTGACCACCTTTCTCAACATATCTGTAAGATTCTAATTTGTGTGTATCTTCTTTAGTAATAGCACTACATTCTTCAAAAGTATGTGAATGAAGTGTTACCGCACATTAATGTGCTTGATTTTGTCGTGATGGGCTATATTATTAACAAGATCTATAACATTTTGGCTCTCACTGTGTAATGGGGGACACACCTGCTCCTTGTGAAGCTCTTTCATGAAATCCTAAAGTCATATCATCTCCTTGCAAGCTTCTCTCTCTACAAAATGTTCAGTCTCTGTCGTAGACAAAGTAACTATCTTTTGTAGTCTTGACGCCCAGCTTACTCTTCTACTTCCCAGTGTAAAGACATGCCAGTGGTACTCTTCTGACTTTCTACATCACCCGCAAAATCAGAATCAACATATTCATGCAGACAGACGTCTGTGCCTCCATAACATAAGGTCATATCTGAACTCTCTTTCAGATATGTCATGATCCACTTAACTTCTCTCCAATGCTTCTGCCTGGATTGCTCATGTATCTACTGATAACTCCTACTGCTTGAGCAATGTCTGGTCTCGTACATACCATAGCATACATCAAGCTGCTTACAGCTGATGCATACTGCACCTTCGACATAAGAGCCTTCTCATCTTTTGTCTTTAGTTCCTGTGCCTTTGAGAGCTTAAAGTGACCACTTGGTGGGACATTCACAGTTTAGCATCCACCATGTTAAACCTTCTTGGCACCTTCTCAATGCACTCGGCTTGTGACAGCTTCAACAACTTTTTTCCTCTCTCGCTACTGATCCTCATTCAAATATCTTCTCCGTGTGGCCAAAGTCCTTCATTGATAATTTCCTTGCTAACTGGGCTTTAAGATTAACAATCTCCTTCATTCTTGATCCGGCAACTAACATTTCATTTACATACTAAAGTAAAATGATGTAAGAATTCTCAAAGTACTTGAAATAGCAACGATGATCAGCATCCAGTCTCGTGTAACCACTACTTGCCATAAAGCTGTCAAACTTTAAGAACCACTTCCTAAGAGATTGTTTCAAGCCATAGAGACTTTTCTTGAGCTTCCAAACTAGATGCTTCTCACCCAACATGATATACCCCTGTGGCTGCACTATGTAGACATCCTTCTCCAAATCACCATGGAGAAATGCAGTTTTAATATCCAGCTAGTCTAGATTAAATACTCTATTGTCACAATGCTTAGACATATCTAACAGTAGTTAACTTCACAATAAGAGAGAAAATCTCAGTAAAACCAATACCTTCTTGGTGTTGAAATCCCTTCACAACCAATTTCTCCTTGCATCTCTTGGTGTCGTTATTCTCCTCCTTCAATCGGTAAACCCATTTGTTACGCAGGGCTTTCTTATCTTCAGGCAGTTCAACCAAATCTTATGTTTGGTTCTTCATGAGAGACTTTATCTAATCATCCATCGCAAGCTCCTACTTGTCCTTGGCTTCCACCTGTAAGGCTTCCTCATAACACTCGAGTTATCACTGTCAGTCCATAACAGATAATGCGAGAAAGGAGAGTATCTTTTCGAAGATTTATTCTGCATGGTCAATCACCTCACCTCCGATTGGGGGGTTGGAGGCTCTACTCGGGATTTCTCATTCTCTTCCAGAATGCTCCAATTGTTCTCTATAGGAATATCGTCAATTTCAACAAACTTCGAATTCGTAGCACTGCTTTGCTGCTCTGGAGTGCTCTGTTCCATTCCGAGATCCTTCTCCAGTGCGCTCCTCTCTATCAGCAAGTACTTATACACCTTCCTCTCACTGAATACCACATCCTTATACCTAAGGATCTTTTGGTTCTCTGGCTCCCAGAATCGAGAGCAATACTCACTCGTTTCATATCCATTGAAAATGCACTTCTTAGACTTAGGATCTAACTTGCTTATGTGATCTAGTTCAACATGGACATAATAGATACAACCAAATGTATGGAGATGGTTTAGATTTATCTCATTCTCAGTCCCGCTTCTTCTGAAATCCCACATTTTAGAGGCACCAAAGGTCTCTATTGACCAGATACGCCACTGTATTGACTATATCTACCCAAAATTGCTTGGGCAATCCTGTGCATATCTGCATGCTCATGGCACGCTCTAGAATTGTCTTGTTCATGCCCTCAGCCACCCCATTTTGATGAGAATTTCTTGGAACCGCCTTCACTCTTCTGATTACTTGATTAATACAGAACTCCTCGAACCTGCTGTCGCAGTATTCGCCCTAATTGTCTGACTTCAAGCACTTAAGTTTCAGACCTATCTCATTCTCAACTTAGGCCAACCACTTCTTGAACACATCAAACACTTCTGATTTTTGTTTCTAGAAGTAAACCCATACCTTTCTACTTATATCATCAATAAAGGTCACAAAAGATAATGAGCCATCAAGAGAAGAAACAGAGGCCTTACCTCCATACAACAGTATAAACCAGCTCCAACCTTTCTGCCTTTGGGGATCACCTTCGATAAATTGACTTTTCTCTGCTTCCTGTAGATATAGTCTTCACAGAAGTCTAGATCAATAGACTTCAACCCTGGCAGCTTGTCTTTTTTCGTCCCCTTCTCACTCATATAGCTAAGTCGGTGATGCCACATACCGGCATCCACATCTGATGATGCAACTGAAGTTGAAGTTGTAGAGCCTGACATTATGTAGAAGGTACCTTCCTTCTTGTCATGTACTGTGATCATGGCACCTTTCGTGATCTTACATAGATCTTCATCGAAGGTGGTCTTTGTCTTAGCATCTGCAAACTGACCAACAGAGATCATATTTCTCTTGAGCTATAGAACATGCCTGACATCCTTCAATTTAGCATCGAGCCATTAGAGAGGCTGATTGTCATACCGCCCTTCCTGATGATGTTGCACGATTCATCTTCCCCAGATACACCTTTTCAAGATCACCTTTTATATAATTTTGAAAGATTTCATGATGAGAAGTAGCTGAAAAGAAGCACCCGAATCAATGATCCATGACTCGCTGGACCGAGCCAAGGAGAGAATTAGGGCATCAAATTCACCACAACCCGTGACATATACAAAATCCTTCTCTTTGTCTTTCTCATCTCCATCCTTCTTTTACTTGCAGTCCCTTTGAATGTGTCCCTTCTCACCGTAATGCCAACACCCGACACCCTTGATCTGGATTTGCTTCTCCCAAATTTGGGCTTGGATTTTCATTATTTTTCTTTTCTCTATTCATTGACCTTCCTCTCCTTTTGACATCAGGGCACTTCATGATATCTCCGCTGCACTAGATGACTTCCTGTGTGTCTCTTCGTCGAGAAGAATCCCCACTATATCATCAAACTTTAAGGTTCTTGTCCTACAGGAATTGCTCATTACCATCAGGAGACCACCTAAGTCTCTGGTAGATTGGACAATAGAACCAGCACTCTGATCTCGTTATCAAAATTGATCCAACTTATTCCAACTGTCTTGCCAGCGTATTGAATTCATTGAGATGCTCAGCAACGCTTCAGCTGTTCGCTATCTTCAAGTTGAACAACTTTTTCATCAAGAAAACCTTGTTTGATGCCAATAGTTTCTCATACATCTTCAATAGGGCTGCCATCAGGTCTTATGTTGTCTTTTTCCTGGAGATGTTGAAAGCAACTATTGATGCTAGGGATAATCAGATCACCCCTAGGGCTTTTTGATCTAGGACTTTCACTCGCCGTCGGTCATCACCTTTGGCTTTTGGGCCTTTCCACCAAGACAAAGATAAAGTTTTTGGGCTTTTCCACCGAGAGAAAGATAAAGTTCTTTCTGGTACATGTAATCTTCGATCTGCATCTTTCAAAATTCAAAATTCGTGTCGTTGAACCTTTTGACTTTGATCTTTCCTTCTTCCGCCATCTCGAACTGTAGCTCAGATGCCAGTTGTTGGGGTTAGGAAGATGATTTGGGAAGAAAAAAGAACACAGATCACACACACAATCAAATACACCAGAATTTTACGTGAAATATCTAAAGAGAAAAAACCACGGAGTCACACACAAATCCACTATATTTGAGAGATATTACAGAAGAAGAAGGGAGAATCTCACAGCCGCTCTGTATTTACAATGGCGTACACTCACGCATCAACCCTAATGACGGTGCATTTCCTTTTTATTGAGAAAACTAGGGTTACAAGTTGCAAAATCACCAACTGCTCTTGACACGTATTCTCGTTTTTCACAGGCTACAAAGCTTTCAGGTGGGATCGCTTCTCCTACTTCGCCACGCATCTTCGAGTCACCACTCTACTCTGTTGCTCCAAGTACTCCTCCGCCTAAATACTTCAGAGTGCTCTTCCGCAGTGATACCAAGCTGCTACTCTAGAGCAAGACTCCGACAATGCTCACAACTTGAAACTTTGAACTCATCCAACCTCCATACCGTAGTGCTTCACACTTTACTATGGGATCTACAATGGGCACTCCTCAGTAATTTTGGATCGGGGGCTCTGCCCCCGCACCCCCAGGAGGGCCTGGGAGGGCCCCCGCCTTCTCCAATCCCCTGACGACCTGATCACATAGGTCGATCCGCAAATAATTCTGCATAGGACAATAATCCGTCCGTCAAGATAATGATCAGGGTCCACAACTTACCACCACTAGCCAACCTAAAATAAGAAAAATAACAAAAACAGAAGTCTTAGGTTCATATGAACAACAGCTCCTCTCTCAGAGTGAAGCATCAATTGATCACATTTGGGGAGAAAAATTAAAAAGAAAAATCTTGAGAAAATATCAAGAAACCAAATCTTTCTATGTAGAATAGTGGAATGTTTCCCAACATCAGTAATATCTTTCATTGGTACTCTCAGTCTAAGATGGCATATCACAAGAAATATGAGATGTTCTTTCTTGAATCCTTAAAACATTTACTGGTTTCCTATGTCATAAAATTTGCAAGCATGCAATTCAAGGAGTGCAATTGCTCTTTGGTTATTCTATATTCCCATTTTTGGTGACTTTTATGTGCTCTTTTGATTGCATCACAAGAAGCATGAGATTAATATCATGCCTATGAGAAATTGGAATTCTCTTTCTAACTTTCCAGAATTTCCACACTCTGTAATTCCTTTGACAGCACGGGGGGATAAATTTGAATTCTCTTTCTATGTTAACATGTCACAATTTTTAATTCCTTTGACCAAGTAATCTCCCCCTAAGTTCTCTTTCTAACTTGCAATTTCCACACTATGAAATTCATTTGACTAGTTAACCTCTCTCTCTCTCTCTCTCTCTCTCTCTCTCTCTCTCTCACACACACACACACACACACACACACACACAGGAATACCAATGAATGGTGACAAAATAGGGAAACTGCCTCATGATGGCATGGCACTAGGAAGCAATGCTGATTGTGTCTTATATGTGCCTCCTTTTACTTAAAACAAGAAGAAAAGAGAGCTCCATTGCTTTTATGTGGGACTGAACAGAACAAAACAAGATGCTCTCAAGAAAACTGAAAGATGGAAAGTGTTTTAAGCTTGAAAACCCCCTGTTTTCACTACCACTGATGACTCTGAGTTTACTTTCTGTTAAAACTCATTGTGTAGTTGGTTGATCCTAAAATACAAAAAATAAGTGAGGCACTTACCAATTTTAATTATTTCCAGCCTATTCCGTTAAAAATGAATGTGGATTGCATGCTCTAAATACAGATGACAATTTGAATCCTATTGAACAAATGATTTGGTCACAGTTCCTACTTGCAATTCCTCTGGAGTGAGAAGACTTCATAATTTTTTTGAGGATCCTAGTGATTATATCTGAACTGATCTGATGCTTAAAATTCATGATTTGCCGTGAATTTGAAACCGAAATCAAAGATAATGTGTACAGAGAAAATTAAATTATGTCCATAAGTTTTTGGATGGCCTTTCTCATTTTTTTCCTGTTCTCACCGAAGCCATATTCAGTAATTTATTTGAGACCATCGTAATTCCTCCCATTTTAATGGTATCATTTCCTTTAATTTGAATTGGTAAAATAGCTTGATGGTAAGGGAGTGCTCCATGTAATTTGCTTGCAAATTTTATTTTATTATTATTATTAGTAGTAGTAGTAATAACAGTAGTTAAAATCAATCGAAGTGCAATTTTCTGTCGCGGAGATATATAGAAACTTTTTCTATCCGTCTTTTTATCTTTCCATCCAATTTTTAATCGCTTGACCCTGATTTATCGGTTAGTTTTTCATCGCCAACAATGTAATGGTACATCAGTAATAAGACAAAGTGAAATTGACTGTTTTACTGTACGGGCCTGTTTGGTTAAGGGTGGAAGTGAGGAAGTAAGGAAGTGAGGAAGTGATAATAGTTCCCTTTGAAACTTGAGAATTGGTTAGTAAGTTTTTCGGTGTTTGGATGTTGTTGGGAAGTGTAGTTTGGAAAATGTTATGTCTTTTCTGGTGTTTGGATGGTAATGTGGAAGTGGAAGTGAAAAAGTTGACCACAAAGTTGACCGCAAAATAATATTAAAATAAAATTAATTAAGAAAAATAAAAAATGTACTGTAATTAGAATGCAAGTGAAATTTACATGATCAAAAAATTAATTATTTTGCGCTACAACTTATTACAAATGAGATTTACATGACCACAAAATTAACTGTAGCACTCTGGAAGTGAGGAAATAATTGTGTAAAAAAGAGAATAGAAAAGGAAAATGAGTTTTCTTATTTTCCTTTTCCAATATTTGAATAGATAAGAAAGTGATCAATTATACTTCCCTATTTCCTTACTTCCGCCCATTTCCTTCGAACCAAACACCCCCGAAGGGGCAATTGGATACACAGGAGCAGACGCACAGTGCCACTGAGGCTGAGGCTGAGCGGGATAGATAAAATGCCAACCGTAACCGCACAATTCTGCATCTCTCTTTGCTCCGCTTTCTCTCTCCTCTGCAACCCAACGTTAACAAAAACACACAGCTAGCGGCAGCTTGTAGAGAGAGAGAAACAAACCAACAAACAGAACTCTCAATTCTAGAGAGAGAAAACAACATCACCATCACCATGCTTTCCCGACTCAACAGCTCATCCTGGATGGACGAACCCACCGACGACGACCCCTCCTCCTCAGCCGCCGCCGCCGCAGCCTGGTCCGCCGCTCCCAGCCCCGTCTCCTCCTCCGCGGCTGCCGCTGCCATCCTCGACGACTCCGCCTGGTACGCCGCCGCCTCCGACCCCACCTTCTCCGTGAACATGCTGGGCCCTTCCTCCGTCTCCGCTGCTGACAACCCTTTCCTCCTCTCCCAGATGGCCGTGGGGGGCACCACCTCCCTCTCCTCCCTCCTCTCCTCCTCCGCCACCACCTCCCCCTCCCCCTTCGACTCCTCCTCCTTCGCCCTCTCCCCCACACCCCCCTCTCACGTTCCATCCTTCTCCTCCTCCGCCTTCGGCTGTCCCCTCGACTTCTCCGGGTTCGGATCAAACTCGGGTCTCCCCACTTTCAACACGCTAACCTTCGATACATTCGACACCCGCTCCAAGGTACTCCGCCCCCTCGACCTCTCCTCCCCCATCGGAGCTCAGCCCACCCTCTTCCAGAAGCGCGCCGCCCGCCAGAACCCCGCCGCCTCCGCCTTCGGGGGGTTCGACGAGAAAAGGAGGAAGCTGGGGACCGACGACGACGACCTCGACGACTGCAGCGTCGACGGGTCGGGTCTCAATTACGATTCCGACGAGCCCCTGCCCGATAACGGTAACGGGAAGGGGGACCAGGAGGAGGGGAAGAATGGGAAGGGAGGGGGCGAAGGGGGTAAGGTTACCGCCGGAGGCGGTGAGAATAAGGGGAAGAAGAAGGGGCTGCCGGCAAAGAATTTGATGGCGGAGAGGAGGAGGAGGAAGAAGCTTAACGATAGGCTCTACATGCTGAGGTCGGTTGTCCCCAAGATTAGCAAGGTTAGAATTTTGAATTGGTTCTCTTCTTTTTGATGAATTTGCTATCTGGGTCTTTTTTCTTTTTTTAATTTGGTTTCGAATTTAAACTATTAGGGCTATTGTTTTATTTAAATTTGAGCAATGAGAATAATATGTAACTAGCAAAGCTAGACACTAAAGATTAAAATTTGGGTTCCTAACAAATTTCATGTCTCACTAAATTTGGCCTAAATATGAGGAATTTCAATAAAAAGTTACAAGATTTTGTAGGTTTTCAACCTATCTGCCGAATTTTAAGCTTTATATTTTAGGTTACAGATAGCAAGGTGAGAAATTTTGATACCATTTTATTTTGTGAGAAACTAGGACCTTCTTTTTTTTTTTTTTTTTTTTTTTGCCCTTTTACATGTATTTTTATTTTACACATCAATGTACTTTCTCTGCTAGTGGTGATTTGTAGGGATAATTATCATTATTTCTGGACATTGTACCCATTTCTTTAAGTGCTTGGAACTCATATCCTGGTTGATGTACTTTGCTTCAGTTCTAAATCTAAATGTATTAAAGTTGGTTTTTCTTTGCTTCTGATTTATTACAAAGGTTATATTGTCTATGTGTCTTAAATTTCATTTCTCATTTTGTTCACTTTTCGGAGTCGATGAATCTAGCTTAACTTTTAAGTCTAAGTTGACAGACTATTATAATTTTTATTTTGTGGAAAAAGAACTTACTAATCTTGGTTCTTTGATGTTATTTTAGTTATCTTTATTTTTTTGAAATTTTAATTTTCTTTCAAAATTTCTGTATATATCAACATAATTATGTTTAGTTTTGATGACAGTTGTTTGTTTCTGTGTGGGCTTTACTTCAAATTGTCTTACTCATATCTTTCAGTTAAACTCATATTCCTTGTCCCTTCTTGTTTTGAATTTCACTTTATCTTGTGTTCCTGTTTGTTATTTTTCTTTCAGAGACATTAAATTGTCATGTGAACGATTTGTGAGTTGTTTCTTCGACCCCTTTTTGATCCAATATAGAACTGTTTTCATGTTATTATTGTCCAAGGATATGATCTTGCATTTAATGATATATGTCTGTGGTCCCTTCATCAAGTAGGTAAGATTTTACCATTGCGAAAAGTATAATTTTCTTCATTTCTCAATAGAATTTAGCGAGCACTCAATTTCTCTTAGTTTCAGATTTCTGTATTTGCGAGATTGTTGAATTTTCATAATCTCTTCAACGTATAGAGTGAACAATATGTAATTTCTATCATTTTTTAACTGTATAATAATGTATGACTGACTCTGAGCCCACATTATGATACATATGTGGTTCGTTTATCAAATTGGCAAAAGATCATTATTATGCCAACATGTCTTAATTTAGCATCTCAGTTTCTTAATTTGCTTTCAAATTTCAGTATAGCTGGCCTGGTCTAGTGAATTATAATAGATATTGTTTGTTTTTTTGTGACCAAATAATCAAACCTTTTCAGTTTTTAGTTTTTACCCGTAGCGGTACAAAGTCATCTCTTAGATCTACAGAGCTGAAGTTTAAGTTGGCTTTTTAATAATTATCGAAACATGTGATCTCACATTTATGATATGAATGTGGTCCCTTACATTCAACTGGCAAAGAGTTACACTTGTACCACACTCTTCTCTTCTTATGCCTTGCCAGTTAGGGGCTTGTTTGGTTGCCTGTAAGTGAACGCAAGTGTAAGTTGTAAGTGGGAAACTATTTTGTAGTTATAAAAAAATTTACGCAAGTTTTCAATGTTTAATTGGTAATGTGAAGTGTAAGTGGGAAGTATATTGTTAAATGTAGTGTTTGATATAACTCTAAAGTAAAATGGTAATTCCATTTTCGTTGTTTGGTTATGAGCTTGCAAAATCTGCTAAATGTGACATAAGTATATATTTCAAGTAACTAAATTTAAAACAGAACTTTTACTTAATTAATATGTAAATAAAAAATAGTTATTTAATAATAAAAATAATAATCTAATAATAAAAAAATTAATCTAATAAAACAAAATATTAATATAATATAAAAATATTAATCTAATTATAAAAACAGTAATCTAATAATAGAAACGCTTTAATCTATAAAAAATTAATCTAATAATAAATAAATATTAATCGAATAAAAAGATTAATCTAATAAAAAACTTTAATCTAATAAAAAGATTAATCTAATAAAAAATTAATCTAATAATTAAAAAATAATCTAATAATTGAAAAAGAATAATCTATTAAAAAAAATATTGCAAATAGGTTTGCAAGTGGGTCTACAAATGGGCCACAAAATTTTAAATGGGCCTGCAAGTGGGCCACAATATTAACTTTTTGGTCTGTAATTTAGTTTCAAACAAATAAAAAATAAAACCATTTTGCTGCAAGTGGGTTTTGCACTTGCAGCAAACCAACAAGCCCTAAGTATAAGTTTACTGTTTACTAAGTGAGGATATTGCTTTAAAGTTTTTACAAACATCTATTTCTGTGTTTTATTTTTTCTTTTCTTTCTTTCTTGATTGTTAATTGCTGGTATTGTTGTGATCTTAATATATTGTACCAAATTTCTAAGATATAATTGCATATGAAATTATTACGTATGAATGT
The DNA here is from genome assembly GCA_038442645.1 of Agave tequilana. NCBI lineage: Eukaryota > Viridiplantae > Streptophyta > Magnoliopsida > Asparagales > Asparagaceae > Agave > Agave tequilana. Next base: position 35,240 of record JAVJIF010014388.1, on the reverse strand, counting down.
TTTTTAACTTTTTCTTTATTACAGTTTCATCTTTTCTTGTCTTTTTTCTCATCTCGATTTTGAATTTGCATTTATCTGATTGTTCCCTGAATTTTACCAAACAATTTATTTAGCCTGTTGTGAGCTTTTGTTTATCACCATTTTAATTTCTAAAACCATCGCCCAAGAGTCATAACAATTCAGTGGCAATCACTTACTAGTTTTGTTCACTATTATATAGATTCTTTTGTTGCTGCATTCATAGTTAACTTTGTGAAATGGAAATTCTGTGTTTCTTTTTTCTTTTCTTTTTATTTTCCTCCTTGATTTAATTATTTCTTTCTCTATGGCAAGAAAGTTAATTGACAGTTCTAAGCTGATTACACAATAGTTTCGTTGTCCAAGTAGAATCCTCTGTTCCATAACTTTAGGGGAGTTTGTTAATTTAGTAGAGCAATTAGTACTTGATAGACCTGAAAGGAGATATTAGTCCAGGTAGCCAACCCCAAAATATTGAGATAAAGGCTTTAGTGTTGTTATTGTTGTTGCTCTAGGAATTTCTTTTATTAAATAAGAGATGAAACTAGCATGGTTATTGTCAAACTGCCATCCATTCTCATTGGATATTATATGACTTTGGTGTGTTGTTTGGGCTAACCCAACCAAGCACGTCTCTTTAGAACGTTAAATTTATCATCAACTCAGACTTGTATTTGATCTTAGGAACAAAAACATCCAGAAATTTTCTATATTGTGTAAAAAAACCTACCTGAGGATTGGGAATTTTTGCACAAAAAATCTAATCTGTTGCAATGACATAATGCATATTACTACAAACAATTGTCCGTGTAGTTATTTCTATTGAAAAGGAGTAACAGGCTAATAGAGTGATATTAACTTCAGATACGCTTCATCACTACTGGTTACCACACCACTGTTTCCCAGTTTTTCTTAATCTTTCTTTCGGCTATTAGTCTGAATTATCGATATCTTAGCATTCAACTTGTCACAGTTAAATTTGGATTTTGCCGTGGTTCTATGAAGCTAATAATGATTTTCTTCTATTATAAGAAACTATTGTAGATTCGGATTCACTTTTCTGCCCATCTCCACAGATGGATAGGGCCTCCATCCTTGGTGATGCTATTGAGTACTTGAAGGAGCTTCTGCAAAGAATCAATGACCTTAACAATGAACTGGAATCAACACCTTCGAGTTCTTCATTGCCAACCCCGACTGGATCAAGCTTTCATCCCCTAACACCGACGTTACCTACTATGCCATCTCGTGTCAAGGAGGAGCTATGCCCAAGTAATTTGCCGAGTCCAACTGGTCAACAAGCCAGGGTTAGTTTCCATCAACTTGATTTCAATTTTTTCCCGTGTCTTATTTGCTAATGTTACAATATTGTAGCTCCTTGTTGTTACTTCCTATCATATCTTAATGTTCGATGTTGTACTGTATTATTCTGATGGAAGGATATGAGTTCCTGAATCCACTTTATTAGATCTTTCAATATTACTATTTGGTGAGTTATTTCCCCTGTTATATTAATATTTAAATAGAGTATTATCTTTCAGTTTCAACATAACCCAGAGAAAAAGAAAGACAATGTTAGTGTCTTGCTGGAGGTATCTGATCTGAGACTAAATGATTGCTTTTTAATTCTCTTCTTCTTCTTCTTAAATGGTCCTAATTCCTAAGTAACTCACCAATCTAATAAAATCAAATAATTCTACCTTTATCATTGTTAGTCTAAGTTCTTCAAAGTAACTTCCTCACCTTAGGCATGATCTATTATTACCTCCGCCAGATGATTCACAATGATTATCTAGAATTTAGTTATTTCTATCTTAAATTAATGCTTGTTTAGTAGATGTGCATGGTATAATAATGAAATCAGCATGTAATTACGTAATTAGGTATAATTGCAAGAATTTTTATGGATGCTTATCGATTAGTTTTTTTTTTTTTTTTGGTTATTTGGTACAGAACTAGACATAGCATAAAAAGAGTTTATTGGGACTCCAGTTATATCTATAAATCTTTTAATGTTGACATGTACCATGTTTTACTTGTAGGTGGAGGTCAGGGTGAGGGAAGGCAGGGCAGTGAATATTCACATGTTTTGCGCCCGAAGGCCGGGCCTCCTGCTGTCCACAATGAGAGCTCTTGATGGTCTTGGCCTTGACATCCAACAAGCAGTCATTAGCTGTTTTAATGGGTTTGCTTTAGATGTCTTCCGAGCTGAGGTATGTTCACTTGTATCTTCTATGCACAGAGTTGTGAATTTGTGATGGTATCAGCTTAGTATCATGCAACTCATCTCTTTCTCCTTAGATATACACATAATACTCTTAATGTAAATACCATATTATTCGTGATCTTTTCATTGTTCAAGTGATAGCCAAATTTACTCGCGAATTATTGAATTCTTTTGCATACTATTCAATACTAGTAGGACTATTCATGAATATTTGTTATATCATGCAAGGTCTTTCTACCTGCTATTTGAGTTACTAGATTAATGATAATCTCTCTTTTTGCCCTTTTAGTTGTCTGGGACAAGAATGTGGCACCTGTTATAGGAAGATCATTTCAATTTTAAGCCTTGCTCTCCACATTTCATCCTTGTAGCAATTTCAGTTCCGTGAAAACTTCCAACAACATTTTATAACCTTCTCAGTTCACAATTATTCTCTATAGTAACTTCGTGATGGAATATAGCAGGGTGATGAGAATAGTGATACTGATGAATGATTTATTGTGGTAATGGTATATAGTCGGGTAGTTTGTAAATGTGTCTTTTACTTATTTCTAGATGCACTAATTTATAAAGATATCATGAATTATACGTATAAAAAATTTACTCCATTTTCTGAATATTTTTCACACTACTGGCTGTTTTTTCTTCTGGAGCCAAGATTTTCTAATTTTTGATCTTCATGATCCTTATATTTGGTCCTAAATTGTCACCACCCGTCATTCCTTTTTTCAGCAAATGAAGGATGGGCCTGGAGCCCTGCCTGAAGAAATTAAGGCAGTGCTTTTGCACTCTGCTGGCTTCCAAGGTGCAATGCAGTAGAAGAAACTGCAAGAGGAAATATGTAGTTGCTCGCCAAGGAACTACGGAATGTGTCTGCCTCTTATCCCATGCTCTTCGATGTTCACATGCAGCGGATGAACTGGTGTGCTCGTGGGAGCATATTCCTCAAGTAGACGTCTTTTCCTGCCTCAAAATAAATGTTTCTTTCTTGAATTGCTTCCGAAAGTTTTAGTTATGAGACTTAGTTTCTATCTCCTTTTTTTCATTTATCTATCTTTCTAGTTTTTTTTCTTGCGAAATCTTTAGAGAGTACCTTCCTGTTAAAGATAATGTAGCGCGAGACGAGAAAATCTTTCTTTCTTAGTTTTATGGTAACTTTAACATGTCAATGTAGTGACAGAAGGAAAAACTTATTGTCTTAGCTTTCTTGCAACTTTGAATTAGCAATCTAGTGTGATGAGTTGACAATGTAACGACTCGCGCTCGCTGTCCTGGAATTTCCTTCCCTGTAATTTTGTTGCATACTTCTGTAATATTTACAGGGTTTGCATTGAAACTATAGTCATGATTGGAACTCATGAGCCCAATTGCAATGTGCATACCTCTCTTTGGATGCCCTTTTTGTGCATGCCATATAGTGAATTTTGCCTTGTTGGAGAGATTGCCTTTCACCAAAAGAGTGCAATTATGATTCTACACTAAATACACTACATGGTTGGAGCTATTCACATCAATGTGTGCCTTGAAGAAACAAACATGTAGTATTTATGTGTGCATATTTGGTGCTAGAATCTTGTTGCAATTATGAGGGCAGTCTCTGCATGTAATACTTTGCTCTCTCAAGGTTTTGCTGTGGCAGATTCGTCTGATTGAAACTAAAAGGCTGCTGTGTGGTGGTGTTCTCATATTGGAAGTGCAGGTTGTTTCTGTTGCCTCAGAGATGCCCCTTCTATTTGAGAGAGAGAGTCTTGAAAAGGCTGTTGTTCTCAGACTTGTGAAGGACATTGCAGGATACTGATTTGATTGCTCAATTCATTATTGAGGATCAGGGAAAGGATTCCCCCCCACCTCTTGGAGCCACAGATTTTTTTTTTTTTTTTTAATTTTATTTTTTTTCCTCTGATGAACTCACATTTGCACCCAAACTTTGATTAGTGAATGGGCTGGTTACAAATCATCAACATTAGATTCGTTACGAGTCAATGAAATATGAACCAGACTAGCTGATATTCATCTGTTATTTTTCTCTGTCTCTTTTAAATCTTCTCTTTTTAAGTTTTTTTTTGTCGTTTTTTTCTCTTTTAAATTATTTATTTATTTATTTTTTGCTAGACTTCTCTTCACATTCTCACTAAGCCTCTTTCTTTTAAATTTCTTTTTATTTCATTCTTTCTATTTTCTTTTAAATTTCTTGCCTACTCTTTCTCACTTTTCAAACTCTATATACCTCTAACTTTTTTCTTCTCTTTTTTCTCTTTCCAAGTGTTTATCGCTCTTCCTATCTCTCTTTCTTAACTTTATTTCCCTCATTAAATTCCTTTCTTTATAATTCTTTGTACCGTTATTTCTTTTTAGTTTACTGTCTTTCTACTTCTTTCTCATGCTATTTTCACTCTCGTATTATTTTTTTTTTCATTTGTTAACAGTTTAACTTCTTTCTCTGTTTGTTTCAGTCTAATTTTCTTTCAGCTAACATATTCTTTTCTCTTTGCGATAGTTTACTTCTATTCTCTCTACAATAGTTTCCTTCTCTATATTCTTTTTGTGAATAAATTTCTCTACTAAATCTTTATCAATCTTCATCAAAGGTGGGCTACTTGCCCCTTTTCACTAAAAAATTTGTCTCTCTCTTAAAGAGAGAGAACAATATTCTAGAAATATAAAATATTTACAAAGAAAAAAGTAACAAAAAACAAGAAGAAGAGAAAGAAAGAAAAAGTTAGAAAAACAGAGATAATGGAGAGAGGAAGAAAGTCAAATAGATAAGAAAGTTAAGAGAAAGACAAATAGATATAAATTTACATAGAAAAGAAAGCTAGAGATAATATAATTAAAAAAATTAGATGTTTTGTTAGGGGAAGGGATTTTGAAAATTAAAATTAAAGATAGGTATAAAGAAAAAAATTAAAGAGTGAGTTAAAAGAGAAAGAAATCAGAGAAGAAAGAGAGATGAAAATAAACGAAAAAGAATAGAAAGAGAAAAGATGAATAAATATAGAAAATTTTTAGATATTTCAAAACCTCAAGAAAGTTTTCTATAAAGGATATTTACGTTCAAAAAAATAAAGAAGGAATTAAAGTATTGAGTTTGAAATCTCAGGAGATATTACTTTTTTTTTCTTGCAACCTCATGGGAGTTTTCCCATACTTAACCCCATAAAAAAAAAAGAAAAAAAAAAGAAAAAAACAATTTCATTTTATTCTCCTTCAACAAACTTAAACCTAGTGGTCCACATCATACTACTAAACCGATTAGCATTATTGATCGACTTATTTGACTCCCCATTTGACTCATCTCTATCTCTCTCTCTCTTTTATTTGACCCCCCCCCCCCCCCCCATTTAGGGGTGTTTAAACGGATTGGAATGGGCCAAGGCCGGGCCAGGCCGAGCCTTCTCCGCCTGCGAAAAAGCAATCGGTCGGGGCCCCATTTCAGGATCTTAGGCCAAAATTTTTTAAAAAATTAAATTATAAAAAAATCCTTAAAAATTCTAAAAAATTCTGAAGTTTAAAATTATAAAAGTTGATACTTTACAATAAATTTTAAAAATAAAAAATTGACAAAATTGCTGCAAATTGTGACAAATACAAATTTTTTATTAATAGTCCAATAAAATAGATAAATGGATAGCATCGAAAGAGCCTTGGTTGTCATTTATGCTAATAAAAGACCGAAAAATAATAAACATCTATTCCTAGATGAAGAAGAAGTTTGAGATCACAAAGTAGATTATTTATTTCCATAGGTACTTTCATAATAATTATACAATTGATTTATAGAAGTATCAATATCTGCTCAAATTATGCCAGCACTATCATCATATTCCATTCTTTCATAAATATTTTCAAGTAAAAGTTTACACCCACGAAATTTAATGCGAGAATTCATAATAGCAGAAAAATAAAAAAATATAAGGAAAATCTTTAATGTATTTATTAATTTTTTCCATATGAGCAATAATATCTCGAAGAAATTATGTCTGCATGTAGAAAATAACTCGGTAATTTCAGTTGAGTAGTAAAATACTAAACTAGTCGTGGGATAATAAATACCAAAAAATAATTTTGTTACTCTTTCAATTTTTTGTAAAAAATCACAAATAACTTGAATTTCTCATTCCTCATCAAAAATAAAATAGTCAGGCAATTCTTAAATATATTTATTGCCTACTGATGAAGAATAGCTCTATTCAACATATTATATGTTGATTCCAATGAGTTCTTACATCTTGAGAAATTTTTTAATAAGAAGGCCTAAGTGGGAACAAATATGTTTGAAGGTTTGTCTTCTTGGGACACTACTTTTAATAAATATAACATTTTCTCTTAATTTTTAATATAATCATTAATTATTATTAAACATCTTGTACACACAAATTAATAATGTGACTAACACACCGAATATGAAAAAAATTGTCATTCAAAACAGGTTTTAAATAATTTTTCAAAATCTCAATTGCTGCAGTATTTTCGCTAGTATTATCAAATAAAATACAAAAGCTTTATAATCAGTTCTATCTCTAACAACCTTCATTATAATCTAATTAAATTGCAAACATTGTAAGGATGGTGAATTTTTTAAAAACGATGATTCTTTTATTTAACATCTAATCAAAATCAATATAATGTATAGTAATAACTATATAATGATGTCCGTTAGGAGCTTTCAAATTATCAGAAGTAAATGCAACTTTATGTAGCAAAAAAGATAAAATTACAATTAACATTTGTTTATGTTCTTCAATAACCCAAAACATTTTTGTTCTTACAGTATTCCTGATAACCGGCTCATAATTGAAAATACACCAGAGGGGGGGTGAGTAGGTGTTATGCTAATCAAATGTGGAAATACAATAATTAAAATGAATAATACAAACGGTAAACTCAAATAAAGAAGTAAAATCGGACAATTAAGGGCTCTAGAACCTATCCTCTATATTCTTTTAGATTAAGAGTTGAGGTGCTCAATTGCTTCTTGATTGAAAGAGGAAAACCGACAAATATGAATAATCCCAACAATATATAACAAGTGCGATGAAAGCAAAAACACCAGTGTAAATAATAGAGATAGAGTAAGAATGAGAGAGAAAGCAATCGTAAACATAAGAAATTTGTTTCGAGGTTCGAGCAACTCGCTCTACGTTCCCGCCTTCACTGGGTGAAGGATTTTCGCTATCTACTTAGAATCTTCCACAAAGGAGCTATAACAGTCTACACAAGACTCAGAGTACACAACTGTTTCTTAGAAAATTTGAAAGCGTGTAAAATCTTTGCTGATTGTAAAGAAAGTTACAACGATCAAAATCTCCGATTACAAAAGAGAGAAAAGTTTGATTGGATCTCCTTTTTTTGTTAATGTCGCGTTCTTGATGTAGCGATGGAAAGTGATTCTTGTTCTCCGTTGAAGAGTCAAACCAGAAGCTTAATCTTCAGATTTCTTTCTCTCGTTGGAAGCGCTCTGGTCAGGTATGAAGCTTTAATCAGTGACTAAAATCTCAAAAAGATTACAGTACTTGAACTCAACAAGTTTGTGTGTTCTGCAACCTTGTGTTTAGCTTCAGTCTTCTGTGATTATCCAGCTTCAAGCATCAAATGTGTCTTTTAGGCATTCTCCTTCTCTAGCCTTTGGTTTCTTAGGGCCTCTCCTCCAGTTCGGCCTTCTTTGGTCCCCCTCTTTATATAGCTTCTCATAGATATTTATAGAAAAGTCAGGGATGTAACCAACCCCTTAAATCTCTTCATTAATGGGGATTAATCTCTCATTAAGTGGGAGAAAGTGGGATATAACTGACCCACTTTGTGGCTGTCAGTTACAGCAGAAATGTGGGTCTCGCGCTAGACGAAGACCTCACTCTGATGCAGAAACGCAAGGCTCACAAGCTCGCATGTTGAGTTGAAACGCAGAGCTCACAGGCTCGCGTGTTGAGTTATAACGCGGAGCTACGCTGGCTCGCATTTTTGAGGAGCAGTGCGACTGTCGCATTTAGCACAGACCATGACCCTCGTGTCTATTATTGATAAAGTGCGGCATCCGCATTTGAGTTAAAACGTGACCCTCATGTTGGGAATGAGGTTCACGTCTGAGTTTTGGGAACGCAACCTTCACGTTTGACAAAGGTGCGAGGTTCGAGTTTGGGTTGAAACGCGATCCTCTCGTTTGGATGCGACCTGCGTCTGAGGCTTAGTCTTCAGTAATTTTTAGATAGCCTATAGAATCCCTTCCAAAGTTTTTAAAATTTGCAGTTGACTAGGACGGATTCCGAAATACTTTGGACTTCATGTGGACTTGGGCTTTAGTGATTAGACTGGCAATCTTTTGAAATGCCCTGAACCTGGTCTTGTATGGATTCTAGTCTTCGTAAGTGTACTGTTGAATTGCTTGAAGCCTCCAAGAAGATCATCATAAGTATCTAGAAGCACAATTTGAAACTTTTCTGAGCTTTGACTTGCTTGTCGGTGTACTGATTAGTCTACAATTTTGCATTATGACATCACATTTTCCTACCGATTTATGAATAAAATATCATTTTTCAATTGTGTTTTGGTCTACTTTGCAGATAAATCAAGAGTTTAGGAGCAATAAGAGCTTAATTAAAGCCATTTTTGGAAAATTAAATCTAGATTTCTTGAAGGCCAAGATAGAGAGTTTCTAGAAGATACATTGAATCTAGACGTTGGCAGGTGTCTGATGATTGAGGTTGAACCTACACAAAAAATACAGAATTTCAGAATTTTAAAATAGAGATGTGCAAGTACTCAATACTACCGCTATAGCAAATGGCTATGCGGGTCGTGATTCACAAGGAGGGACTAGCGATGGAAGCCTTTTTAATAAGTTCTCTTTTATGCTATAAAGAATGGTTAAAGTTCTTCTTTTAATTCTTTAAAAGAAAATGAAAAATAGAGTTAAAGTCAAGTTAGGAAGAAAGTGGAAGATAGAGAAGGTGGAAAAATAGAAGTGATATGTACAAAGAAATTGAAAAAGAGAGAGATTTGGAAGATTGTGGTGCTGGTAATTTACACTAAACGTTAAAAGAAAGAAATTAAAAATAATTACTTATCTCCTTTGATCAAAAGCTTACCTTGAATCTTTAGTGACGATGTTACCTTGAAGTGGAGGCAATCAGCGCATAACCCATAAGAGTTGATTCTCGTCTCTTTCACATTACATCATCAAAGACAAAATAAGCATGAAATGATACAGACTGAGACTAAAATCCATCGTCATGAACTATCGGTGGCACTCGCAAAGACAAGGCTCTTTCGATGCTATAAAACTCACTTGGATAGCAATAGGTACAAGAAAGAGAGAAGTAGAAAAGAAGAAGAAGAACACAAAAACAAAGTATATATAAAAGGTAACTATAGATTCGATTTTATAATAATAAGACGAAAGAAGAACAACTTACACCGGTGTCACTCTCAGCACAAGCTTCATTCTCATTCTCCTATGAAACTCTGATCTCCTCTGAATTACATAAATGAAAACTGAAAATTACATAAAAAGAAAAATAAAAACCTATACTAAAAAGAATGAAAAAGTGGACTAAATTCTATCTCTGCATCCTCGTCCTATTTGCCTTTGAGATTGTAGGTATTTATAGGAGAAATGCAGAGGGTAGAGGAGTATGAAGTAGAGGAAGCTGGTTATTTCTGAATTTGAATCCTCCCCTTATCTCCAAACTTGATTTAATGTAGATATTCAGTTCTGATCTGTAACTTGTTGGCGTGTTGATTGCTGAATATACCTTATCACATGATATAATTAGAGATAATGATGAACTTAAGAGTTGTAACCCTTTAAGTCTTCTTTCTGGATCATTTTGAATCATCATATTTGAGTTTCAGTAGTGAAAGTTATAATTCAAACATTAAAATGTATTCAGTCAGAATCTGAGTCAAAATTACTTCATCTCATCTGTTGATCTTCTCTCTATCCATTTATCCCTTTGGATTTTGAATTTGGACTTTATATTTGATGTTATCCTCAGTTGATATTTAGCTTTAACCACTTGATTCACCAAAACTGAATTTAACTAACTGAATTTGGGATCATCCTCCTCTAACCAAATAGATCTAGTTAAATCTGAATTTAACTGATATTTATTTGATTTTATCCTCTTTCTACCCATGATTATCTTTTGCAAAATAAACATTTAAGACATGAAATTTAGCAGATTTATTACATGATAAATGTGGAAATGTAATAAAGAATAATGCAATATATGTGTGCAATCATCTGACAAGAATCTGGACAGAAATAACCGAATCTGAGCATATCTGAAAGGTCTCTGAAGTGAGACGAATCTATGCACCAAAACCAGGGACTAAGTCCCTGGTATTGGTGGGCCCACGCGTCGATTTTTGAGCGTGGCCTCGTCTCGTCTTCTGGAACCTCCTTTTGCCTATAAATAGCAATGCAGTGACCCAAAATAAAAGCAGATTGAGAAATAGGCTATGTTTTCTCTCATTTAGTGTAGGTTAGTGTAGGCATTCTTCCTTTATTTTCTTTTATATTTTCATTTTGTTTTTATATCATGTATTAGGGCTGAGAGATTCAGAGAGAAAGAGAGAGATTGATGTAATAGATGGTGACAATCTATGTATAGGTGTCTCATTTCTTCTCTATTATATTCTTCTCCATCTTCTACATGATGCTTAACTAAATTTTCTTCTCATAGCAATCTAGCTACTAACCACTAACCATCTAACCACTTACATGATAATCCACATGAATCTAATAGCCTTTACAAGGCCTTGCTCTTACAAGAGCCATTGATGGCTCATAACGATGGATTCTAGCATTCTAACATGTCTAGCATCTACCCACTAACTTGCTAACTTGTAATGTCTTCTTTATTTCATGCTCACCTCTAACGGTTTTGATGATCTAATAGTACCTTGTAACTTATTATGTGGTATGGATGTGTTGTTTGAATGTGGAAGAATAATTTTATGAGTCATGCTTTGTATCGTCTCTTGAAACCAAGGACTAGTGATAGCCAAGGATCCATGTGAGGCAACTATTACTAAGGGGTTAGCATGGTTAGTGAAGCAATTAGTAGTTGTAGCCATGAGTTTTCTTTTATCTTATTTTAAAAATCAAATACAAACCCTTTATCATTTTCTTCACTGTTTTCACCAACTTCATAGTTCATTTTGTTTCATCTTCTTTTTATTTTCAAAACTACTCTTTTATTTTCACATCGTTGTTTCATCGCCTTCTTCACCTATCACATCTGAATTTCTTTTCTTTTTATTTCTTTTCTCATTCTTTAACAAAGAAGAACTTGTTAACAATCGATGTGAATAAAAACTGTTAATACGTTTATCGCCTTCTGTCCCTGTGGATTCGACCCGTTGAGCCAATGCTATAACGGAAGTATCGGGGAACATTAGCACACATATAATTTCACTGATTTTATAAAAAAAATTTCAAGTGCTGGTTCCGCCCCGATCAAATTTTGGCGCTGTTGCCGAGGACGAGAATGATTTATACTTACATTTTTGTTAATGTTTTCTTTTCTGTTTTGGTGTGCAGGGCAATTTTTACAGATTATTTATATTGCAAAAGTATACTCTTGCTTGCCTCTCCCTGCTCTAGAAAGCAAAAAGCTTGCTTCTAAAACTTTGTCGCGAAAATCAAAGAAGAGCCGCGAAAACGCGGCAATTTTGTGGCATTTGTACTTCATCTTTTGCAGGGACTTTGCAAGTTGCATATATTGTTATATTCTTCTACTAATTTTCTACTTTGATTGCCTACATACTGTAATAAATTAAAAACTAAAATACGATATTTGGACGCTTTTAAAACGGTTTAGACATTTGCATTTAGGCACATGTCAAATTTCAATTCCAATATACTGTATTTTGTTCTGTTGTTATGATCTGGACTGAGGTGTACATATGATTTTGCGTATAGCATAGGACAAATACGTGGGTGATTTACTCTCTTTGTGTTATATTCTTGTCTATAATGCACATTTGCACGAATTGAAATTAAGGGCAAAACCTATACAAGATAAGGTGGGGATTTCATCACCTTTCCTTAGCCCAAAAATCACCTCCCCACTCACACAACCCAAACCCTAATAATAGACGTTGGCCCCTAGGGACATCTTGGACTCATTAAGAGATTGACTAAGGGTGGAACTTGTTTTGAATCTTACTCTTATGAAATAGGTGTCTAAGGCTAGGGATTAAGAGATTATGCCTCGAAGATATCGTGGTTTGGCGTAATTAAGGCCCGTTGATTACGCACGGATACCTCCCACCATATTTTGCTCCTACCTGGCCGATTAGCTTGTGGTCGGATTCATACAACAACCTTGTTGGCCCAAAGGCCATTAGCCCTAGTTTTGATGATAACAAATCATATGTAGTTATGTATTAACAAGATTGTTTAATTAAGTTTTAGGTAAAATTATATGTTGTATTTCAGCTCCATCATAAGACACACATTTAGAAACCAAGAAGATATAGATCCCAAAGCCAACACACTAGAAGAGCTCAAGGATCAAGCGATATTTAGAAGACTATTTCAAGATTTGTGTTTTTACTTTTTCTATTTTAGATAGGATTTATAGTCATTTGTTAAAAACAAGATTGTAGAGGTTGATAGCTTTTGGGATTGACACACACACACACACACACACATTTCATATTCCTTTGTGTTTTTTCAAACAAAAGTTTACAACTAGGCTTCTTACCGTTTTCCTTATCGAGTTTCAAAAAAAAAAAGTTTCAGAAAATTAAGTTTCAGAAAAACAAGTTTTGGAAAAACTGCATTTTGTTTTAGAAAAGAATTATCAAAATATGGTTCTAATTTATTTGATGTTGATCCATGATCACACCCTAGTTCTTCAAGACCCTAGAACTCTATTTTGTATTTATATATCAAAAGAATTTTCATTGGAAAAAGATTGGTTTCGAAAATATATCTAGATAAGATTTTGGCCCACTACCGGTCGACCAGGCGGTCAACCGTTGGCTTAGCAAAATTGCTCTGTCGGTCGACCGGATAGTCAACTGACATGCACAAAGTGCTACCGTGCACTTTGGTCGACCGGGCGGTCGACTGTCTGTGATCAGCATTATTTTATACCATTTTTATACTCCTAATTATCTATTATTTGTATATAAATAATGCTACTTGGGTATATTTGATTATATTTTGCAGGGAAAAGGTAAAAGAAAAAAAAAGAGGAATCCGAATACTTTCAGCAATTAAATGCCGCAATTTGTAAAAGATTGGAGGATGTTTTTTGAGCATGCTGCGGTATTTTGATCATAACTTTGGCTACAGGATCTCAAAAACAGTCATCCAGGTGTCTACGGAAAGAGAATCCAAAGATCTACAATCTTGCTGTTGATAACTTTTGCTGATTTGACTGTTTGAATGCCCGTATTGTCCATTTATAGAATCAGCCTGAAACAAAACTGAATTAATATGTAATATTTTTTTATCTGAGGGGGTTTTCTGTAAATATTTCTTATTATATAAGGAATACAAAGGGCCGCTATATGGAGGCAGCGGGTGATCTAGGTTTTAGGTTTATTTTTATTTTTCTTTGTTTACGAAAAGAGGAGGCTGTTTTTTTTTTTTTTTTCATTGGAGAGTATTTTTTTAGGGATTATTTTTTAGGGTTTTGTTTTTGTTTATATAATTGGGGCTGGTTCTTGTAGCAAAGAGTTTTGTTAAATATTATATATGATTTTGAATGCTTTGATCATGGTGGCCTTGTATCTCTTTCTGTTGATTGCATCTGCCATTTAATGCCTCCATCATAAGCAGTTGCACTTTGGGTTCCGCGCGAGGAGAAAAGCCAGCCACTGTAAGGTAAAATTTTTTATTTATTTATTTTTTTTAGTTAGTTTCATTAGTTTAATTAATTAGAGTTTCAGTTAATTGTTTAATTAAACTTAGATAATCTTAAACTAATTTAATTAGTTCAGTTTATTGTTAATTTGATCATGAGTAGCTAATTTGTTGCAAGCGCTTAGGGGAGATGAACCTAGATTTAATTCTTGTGGACCGAGTCATTCTCCTATTTATGACGTATGCACACCAATTGACCTACTACTTTTAGGAAATTAATTTCTAGAATAACTGGATATTTGACAGGCTATGTATCGGGGGTTAATGGTCCATGCTTAGGGTCTGTTGCATTTATGTTATCTGTTTAACTTAGTTAATTCATCTTTGATGGACTATGTAACATGATAATAGTTTGTGCTTAAATCTAGCGTTCAGAATTAATGTGCCTCTTAGACATAGAGATTTGGTGTGTATTACAAACTAGTATGGAGACCAAAATTGTCCGCTTGATGCTCGTTTAGGGGATTCGATCCTAGGTGCTTGACCTTTCTTTTACTATAATTAGTTCACATAGCTCACAAAATCCCTAAATCTTTTGATCCATTCGTGTAGAAGTGTCATAACCAAAAGAACCACCTGTCCCTGTGGACGACCCTCAAGTGCTACATCGAACGACCGTGCACTTGCGGTATTTTAAAACGAGGAGACAGAATCTCCCCATCAAGTTTTTGGCGCCGTTACCGGGGACAAGGTGTTCTATCTTTAGTTTTGACACTAATATCGGATTTTAAAAAAAACATAAAAAAATAAAAAAATAAAAACCAATTAAAAATTAGTATAGTTTCAGTCCATTCTCACATCGTCATTTTCTCTTCACATCACCTTCACCCAATTTGTCCGCGATCCTGATTTATGTCAGCTTGGTTACGAGACTCAAGAGGACGTCTAGTTGGTAAAGATTCAAACGAGTCCAAAATGACTACTATTTCACAACCGGTTCTTATGGATCGATGGTATCCTCCTCGATCATCACGTCCTTCCTGCATCCAACTCCCAGCGGCTAGTGAAAACAATTACGAACTTAAGCCGCAGTACGTCATGATGCTCCCAAGGTTTTCCGGGCTGGAATCAGACGATGCATATATGTTCATCAGTGAATTTGAAGAGGTCTGTGCAATGATGAAGATCCAACAATTGAGTGATGATGCAGTTAAGTTAAGGTTCATTCCATTTGCACTTCGGGACAATGCTAAAAAGTGGTTGTATAGCCTGACCATCAACTCAATCACAACGTGGGCGGAATTTGTCGCAGTCTTTCTAAAGAAATTCTTTCCAATGCATAAGACTGTAAGAATACGGAGTGAGATAAGCCAATTTCGTCAATATGACAAAGAACCATTCTGGAGATACCTAGAAAGGTTTAAGGACCTTCTAGCACAATGTCCCCATCACGCCATTGAGAAGTGGCGTCTCTGTCAAATAATTTATGAAGGTGTAGATTATCATCTAAAACCTTACTTGAATCCATGAGTCATGGGGACTTCATGATGATGACAGAGGACGATGCATGGAAATTCGTCGAAGATATGGTAGAAAAGACCATGCAGTGGGAGGGATTTACCGAAAGATCTTCAATAATAACTCCTACATTAAGGGGCGATGTCCACTCAATTGAGAACTCAAGTGTTGCTGAAGCTAAGGTGGTTGCTTTAATGAGAAGAATAGAGGCACTGGAACTCAAAAGGACTCCTGCAGAGCTCGATCACATAAATCAGATATTCACACTGAGCTGTTACAAGTGCCACTCTCCAACTCATGAGTTGGAAGATTGTCCACTGCTCCCTAATCCACTAGCCGACGGCCAAGATCAACTAAATGCCACGTTTCATCACCAACGAAATGATCCCTATGCCCCAACTTACAATCCAGGATGGAGGGATCATCCTAATTTCTTTTGGAACCATGGGACATACCAAAAAGGTCCCTTGTCCAATGAGAATCAGCTAAATAGTGGACAAATTTCAAGACCGAATGTGGGACTAAATCAAAATCAACCAGCTTTTGTGAACCCACATTCCACTCAATCTTCTCCCTCACAATTATTTGCAAATCCAATAATTCCTCCACCAGGGCTTGGGAACGAACAAGAACATAAGCTGAGTAACATGGAAAAGACATTCACTTCCTTCATGCAATCAGTAACACAAATGTTGAATGCCAATCAACAGACGATAAGTCGTCTCGAGTTAAAAGTGAGCCAGATGGCATCACAAATTAATGAGAGGGAGAAGGAAACATTCCCAAATCAATCTGTGGTTAATCCAATGTCAACTCCTTCCAGTTCTGCTCATGTTAACTCAGTTCATACATTGCGATCTGGAAAGAAAATTGACAATCAAGTGGTGATGCCCGACCAAGCGAGTCCTTCTTTTCCCAAGGTTGTCCCATCCTATTCTGGCTCAGATGAATTGAAAGAAAAAGAAAATAAGATAGCCAATGAGCCTCTGTATGAGCCACCAGCACCATTTTCAAATAGGCTCAAACCGAAGAAGCATCCTGCTCAAGTGGAAAAGGCTCTTGAAATTTTAAGCAGGTAAAGGTCAATATTCCACTTTTAGATGTAATTGAGCAGGTCCCTTCTTATGCAAAATTCTTAAAGGACCTTGCACAAAGAAGAGAGTAGCACAGGTCCCCAAAAAGTCTTTCTTGCGGAAAATATTTCTGAGATTCTGTCCAATTCGATCCCTGTGAAGTACAAAGATCCTGGCTGCCCAACAATCTCATGCACAATAGGGAACACAGTTATCAAACAAGCCTTACTAGATTTGGGAGCGAGCGTAAACCTACTTCCCTATTCGGTGTACCAACAGTTAGAGTTAGGAGAGTTAAAACCAACCAAGGTCACACTCCAATTGGCGGATAGGTCAATAAAAATTCTAGAGAGGAGATTAAAATGTTCTGATAAGGTTGGTGAATTTATCTTTCCTGTGGACTTCATCATCCTTGACACTGAACCTATGATGAACCCTCGTGGCCAGATTCCTGTGATCTTGGGTAGGCCGTTCCTAGCAACTTCGAATGCTTTGATCAACTGTCGTAGCGGTTTAATGAAACTCACATTTGAAAATATGACAGTTGATCTGAATATCTTCAACCTGGAAGGGCAACAAAGTGAGCCATCAACTGAATTCTTTGAAGTAAATATGATTCAAAGTCGATCAAATGAATTCGAGGATGATCAGATGAATACAGACTTTGGGTGTACTCACCAAAGTTTTGACGAGCTATGTGAGGAAGAGATCAGGATGTTTGATGAAATAAATCAACAGGTTAATCATGTGTCATCCCTGATTCAAGAAATGGCGAACGATCATATCGACAACGAGTCAATAAATTTTGGTTGTAAATACTGCGAACAAAGCTTTGAAAAGATCTTTGAGGATGAGCTTTTACTCCTGGATGAATTGAATGGACACACATTCCCCATAAGATTCTTTGATAAAAGTTTTGAAGAGATATTTGACGATGAACTTAAATTCTTAGCTATTGATCAAGCTTGCTCACATGAAAGGGAAGATAATAAGATTGAGCTAGGAGTTAATGTTGCGGGAGTGAGTCCTCTTTCTAACTTGCTGAAAAGAAGAAAGCGAAAGAGGAAGAGGATAAAGAAAAAGAGTGTGATGATCAAGTTTAAAGGAGGTTGTGCTGAAATGATAAAGGGTTCTAATCTACAAGTAAAGTCGATGAAGAGAACCCACTTTGAGAGTGGAAAAAGATCAAGGGGGAGGAACCGACATAGTTTAAACTAGATGTGCGAAAAACGGGGAGTTGTGCATATGTATATATGTTTTATTTTTTTTAGTTTTTGAGTCTTTTATTTCTCTTTTAGTTAGTTGAGTCAGTTTTAGTGAGTCTTTGATTTATCTCTTTCTTTAACCTATGTGCCGAGTTTATTACAAGTGATACAGGATAAGCAAAGGAGGCATCCACCACACACATGGAGAATTTTCGTTGATTCGACAACTTGATTTCCTAGTGCACTGTGAGTATTTCTAATTCTAGCATACTGTTTATATTTTTATATCTTTTGTATGCTTAGAGTGTATGGTCATCATGATTGTGTGCATGTTTTGGATGTGTAAATTACATGCTATATTCATTCTATCTCTGTATTCAAGTATATGCATGAGGACATGGCACAGTTTAGGTGTGGGGGGGAAGATTCATATTTCTTTTGTTTTAGGAGTCTTTTGGTTTTGTTTTAGTTTTAGGGTTTTCACTTTATTTCTCTTTTCTTTCTTTATTTTTTGGTTTTGTTTTAGTTTTAGGGTTTTCACTTTATTTCTCTTTTCTTTCTTTATTTAGAGTCTTAAAAAAAAAATTGTGAAAAATTTGAAAATTTTCTGCAAATGAGTAGCTAGTATGTGAGTGATTTAGTATCCATGAGTGGATTTTAAGGGTAAGATCAAGATGAAAGAGTTATAAAGTCTTAAAATAAAGAGTAGAATCTAAAACGGACATACCATCTAAATTTAGTCTAAGTGATTATGTACCCAATAGCACTTACACTATTAGTTCATAGGCTTGGGATATTGATTGCAACTAAAAAAAAAAAAAAAGAAGAAAGAAAAAAAAGAAAAAATTTATTATATAATAAAATAAAGATTAATAAGTCTTGTTTTATGGCCTCAGTTGCTTGAGTAATTAAGTCCGTAGGAGTGTCTTTACACTTATTGCCCTAAGACCATCTGGTTTGGGAGCATTGACCTAAAGCTCGCTATATGGGTAGCTGAGAAAGCCAAAGAGGACAAGACACTATAAAAATATAATAATTTTGATTATCAATTAGCTAGGTACCTTGGCCTCAGGAAGCCTCGGTATTTACGCGAAAGATAGTTAAAAAAAAAAAAGAGAGAAAAAAAAATTATGAAAGTTGTAATTAAATATCCCAAGCTTAAGAACTACATCATGATCACGGGGTACATAGGATCTGAAACTTAGGACAGGTGGTGTAAAGTTTTGGATTTGAAACTTTATTTTATAGCCAATATAATTTCTTGAATTGAGGTTTTACTTGAAAATGAAACTCTTGAAAATGATGATCTTACTAACTAGTTACCAAAAAAATAAAAAAATAAAAAATAAATAAAAAAAAAAAAAAAAATTGAATTGTTTCCTTTTCTTGATTTCGGTTATCCTTATTTTACTTTTATTTATTTCTTAATCTCTAATTTTCTTGGATTTTGTGGGTGTAATCCACTGAAAACCCTCACGAGACAAAACTCGTCCTCTAGGGTAACCTAGGGGTTTAACGGCTTGTTGCACATGCTAAGTGCAACCGTGATTCCTACGAAAGTGAGTTAGAGTAATTTAGGTTTTCTTTTTCTTTTTATAAGTTTTGCTCGAGGACTAGCAAAAGATAGGTGTGGGGGTATTTGATCAGCATTATTTTATACCATTTTATACTCCTAATTATCTATTATTTGTATATAAATAATGCTACTTGGGTATATTTGATTATATTTTGCAGGGAATAGGTAAAAGAAAAAAAAGAGGAATCCGAATACTTTCAGCAATTAAATGCCGCAATTTGTAAAAGATTGGAGGATGCTTTTTGAGCATGCTGCGGTATTTTGATCATAACTTTGGCTACAGAATCTCAAAAATAGTCATCCAGGTGTCTACGGAAAGAGAATCCAAAGATCTACAATCTTGTTGTTGATAACTTTGCTGATTTGACTGTTTGAATGCCCGTATTGGCCATTTATAGAATCAGCCTGAAACAAAATTGAATTAATATGTAATATTTTTTTATCTGAGGGGGTTTTCTATAAATATTCCTTATTATATAAGGAATACAAAGGGCTGCTGTATGGAGGCAGCGGGTGATCTAGGTTTTAGGTTTATTTTATTTTTTCTTTGTTTACGAAAAGAGGAGGCTGTTTTTTTTTTTTTTTTTTTCATTGGAGAGTATTTTTTTTAGGGATTATTTTTTAGGGTTTTGTTTTTGTTTATATAATTGGGGCTGGTTCTTGTAGCAAAGAGTTTTGTTAAATATTATATATGATTTTGAATGCTTTGATCATGGTGGCCTTGTATCTCTTTCTGTTGATTGCATCTGCCATTTAATGCCTCCATCATAAGCAGTTGCACTTGGGTTCCGCGCGAGGAGAAAAGCCAGCCACTGTAAGGTAAAGTTTTTATTTATTATTTTTTTTAGTTAGTTTCATTAGTTTAATTAATTAGAGTTTCAGTTAATTGTTTAATTAAACTTAGATAATCTTAAACTAATTTAATTAGTTCAGTTTATTGTTAATTTGATCATGAGTAGCTAATTTGTTGCAAGCGCTTAGGGGAGATGAACCTAGATTTAATTCTGTGGACCGAGTCATTCTCCTATTTATGACGTATGCACACCAATTGACCTACTACTTTTAGGAAATTAATTTCTAGAATAACTGGATATTTGACAGGCTATGTATCGGGGGTTAATGGTCCATGCTTAGGGTCTGTTGCATTTATGTTATCTGTTTAACTTAGTTAATTCATCTTTGATGGACTATGTAACATGATAATAGTTTGTGCTTAAATCTAGCGTTCAGAATTAATGTGCCTCTTAGACATAGAGATTTGGTGTGTATTACAAACTAGTATGGAGACCAAAATTGTCCGCTTGATGCTCGTTTAGGGGATTCGATCCTAGGTGCTTGACCTTTCTTTTACTATAATTAGTTCACATAGCTCACAAAATCCCTAAATCTTTTGATCCATTC
The DNA here is from genome assembly GCA_038442645.1 of Agave tequilana. Taxonomy (NCBI): domain Eukaryota; kingdom Viridiplantae; phylum Streptophyta; class Magnoliopsida; order Asparagales; family Asparagaceae; genus Agave; species Agave tequilana. The sequence goes on along the minus strand of JAVJIF010014388.1, from coordinate 14,404 downwards.
GTGTAGAAGTGTCATAACCAAAAGAACCACCTGTCCCTGTGGACCGACCCTCAAGTGCTACATCGAACGACCGTGCACTTGCAGTATTTTAAAACGAGGAGACAGAATCTCCCCATCAGTCTGCAAGAGTATTGCTCTCTGTTGGGTCCAGTCGACTGCCCGGTCGACCGACAGAGAGTTTTCACTTTCTGGTTGGGAACTACAATCGATCGGACGGTCGACCGCTTTCCCTAACGGTCGCAAATCCGACCTTTGGCGGTCGACCGCCCGGTCGACCGACAGCAGAATTTTCTGCTGAGTTGGCTCCCTACGGCTAGTTTCTAATTTGTCTTTTTCTGGGTCTTGTCCTAACGGCTCTATTGTGTTTTCTACCCTTGTTTCATCCCCTATAAATAGTAGGACTATGAAACAACTTAATAACAAGATTTCTAAGCCTTAGATCAGAGTTTTACAAGTTTTAGCCTTTTACAAAAAGATTTCTCATTGAGCCAAAGATTTTCAAAGTTCTTGGTTTTAGTTTGAGCCTTTCCTCTACTTCTCTACTAGCTATTTTCACTGCACAATTCTAAAGAATTTTACTTTCTAATCTTGGTCATAGGGTTGTGCTTGTGAGCTATTTGTGGTCAAGAGTTTATCACTGATTTCCATCGATTGAGAAGTTATAGAGGTTACAGCCTCGAGCGAGCTAGTGAGCTCCAAGTTAGTGTTGTGGCACCGTGAGAGAGGACAAGTGTGTCCGAAGAGTTCTAGTGAGAACTTATAACTGGTTGACAATCCAGTGGGATCGGTCATAGTGGAAATCAAAATCGTTCATAGTGTTGAAGGCGGGGACGTAGAGCAGTAGGTCGAACCTCTAAACATATCCTTGTGTTTGCGATTGCTTACTCTCTCTCTCTCTCTCAACTCTACTCTCTCTTTACTTGCACTCTGTATTGGTTACTCTTTTTGCAAGTTTTATTTAATTGTATTTGCTAATTGCTAGGTTGCTAGCAAGATATTTTTAATTCCTCATTATTTGCTATTTAGTATAGCCATCACCTATTCACCCCCTCTAGGTGATTTTCATTTGGTATCAGAGCCTAACCCTAGATTTTGGTTTAACCACCTTAGGGAGATCCTCTTTATTTATCTATATTCATTTGTTGCATCTATTATTTGTTCGTGCACTACCTTGTTTTCATGGCATCATACGATTTCTCTATCATCAAGTCCCCACCCAAATTTGGTGGGTTGAAATTCCCATTTGGAAGGTCAAGATGAACCTATTTCTCAAATCCCTAGGAGTTAGAGTTGCTAAGACCATAACTAAAGAATTTATAGAACCTCACGGTGATGAGGATACATGGTCCGATGCAACCGCCAAGGACTATGAAGCAAATGCCAAAGCCCAACATGCACTCACCAAGCACTTAATGATGATGATCTTTCTCGTGTAATAAACTGTAAATCTACTTTTAAAGTTTGGAATGATCTCATAATTACTCATGAGGGAACGTCTCAGGTCAAAAGATTCAAAATTGACTTGCTCCGTTCTAAATATGAGAATTTTTGTATGCTTGAGAATGAATGCATTAATGAAATGCTCACTCAGTTCACCAAAATCACTAACGGTTGATCTTTTGTAGGTGACAAGATTGATAATGATCAAAAGATCTGAAAGGTCATTAGAGCTCTTCCCAAGTCTTGGAAAGTCAAGGCAACTACCCTCAAGGAGCTCAACGATAGGGAGGAGATGGACTGCTCCGGCTTCATTGTTAATCTCAAAACCCATGAGATAGAAATAAAGGTGAGAGAAGAAAGGGAGGCTCCAAAGAAGAAAGCAATAGCTTTCAAGGTGACTCCATCCTACTTTAATGAAGATGAATCATCGGAAGACGATGATGAGGACTTTGCCATGCTCATTAGAAAAGTGGGTAAGATGTTCTACAAGAAGGGAATACAAAGCAACTTCCGAAGTGTAAGACGTCAAGGAAGACTTGAAAAGAAGAAGGAGGAGGCGGGTCCTTGCTTTCATTGCAAAAGGACGGGACATCTAATTGCGGATTGCCCCTCACTACAAGCCACGACATCCAAGAATGTGCATAAGAAAAAGAAGGCGATGGTGGCCACATGGGATGATTCAGAGATAGAACGCACACATGTGCTTCATGGCACACGGTGATGAAACTTCAAAGGTAAATCTTGAAAACTCATTAGAAGATAATGATTTAACCATGGATGAATTGGCACAATTTTTTGAAGAACTTCAAGATATGAAATTTCCCTTGCTCAATACAAAAAATTGAAAAAGGAAAAAGATCTTTTAAAGAACAAATTTGAAATTGTTTTAGATGAGAAAAATGATTAATTAAAATCTTTTGAGAAAATAAAAATTGATTTTGAAAAATACAAAACTACTTGTAAGGGTAAAAGCCCAAATATCACTTGTAATAAAAATGAATTTTTAGATATTCAAAAACGTATTGAGATTTGGACACAACTTTGAAAAAGTGTGCTTCTGACATGAATAATTTTGCATCTATGTTTCCAAAGGGAAATACCCAAAGGAAAACACACTTCTTATGCATCTAACACACATCATAAACACAAGCATGACTTTATGTATGGTAAAGTATATACTTGTGCACATTGCGGCCGCAAAGGCACTTGGCTAAATTTTGTTATGCTAAACTAAATAAGCAAATTAAGAATGTTTGGGTTTGAGAAAGTACTAACCGCATAGCACCCAAAAAGATTTGGGTACCAAAAAACGCACCAAATTTGATTGATATATGTGCGTCCTCCTCCTTCAGGACTTAAGGGGAGATGGTGCCTGGGTGGTGGATGCATCGAAGCTCAACGGATCAATCGTTACTTGCATCGCTATCAAAGAGGCACCTATTTTGGAGATTGCACACGGTTTGGTAACTCTCCACTTGAATATTCTTTTCTAGCAAGATCATTGCATGTATAGAGTAAGCTAGATTTTGTTTTTTTGGTAATATACCCTTGTTGTGTAGACTTACACACTCTTGTTTTTGTATCATGTCTAGTCTACTTAGTTTATTTTTATACTAGCCCTGCTTTGATTACTTATAGTAGAGTTTTCTTTAAAAGATTTTTGTAACAATTGTCAAATATGAATATTTTATTTTAACCATATTTAAGCAAATAAATAAAGATAGCAAATGCGCGCCTCAACTCTTATTTAGAGGAATGACGAGGAGAAGTTCAGAACCCATAAAGGGTATTCGGCTTCAATATCTCAATTTATTACTTAAATGAGTTAAATATTAAAAAATTATATTGTCAATTTAATAATAATAATTTAAATATTTTTTTGAGTTTTTCATGCCAATAAGATTTTGGTATATTTCCTTGATTTATGTATAAAACATACCAATAAAAACCTATTTTCAAAAACCCTTAATATCATATTTTTAAAAACAGTTTTTGGGCTGTCCCGGTCAACCCAGTTGACCTGGCACAGTACCGGTCGACCGGGCGGTCGACCGACCTAGCCTGGAATTCAAAAAAAAAAATTTGACCCGAAACGGTCGACTGACTGAAACCGAGTTTGGTCTCGGTTTGCCCCGGTTGACCGGGCGGTCGACCGAGGTGCGGGTCTGCCTACTTATACCCAGTTTTATAAAACCTTAAACTCTCAAATTTTCTCACTTCCTCCCTTCCACTGACTCTCTCTTCCTCCCCTCTTCAATTTCCATCACCCCCAACTCAATCAAACCCTTTCTCAACTTTTCCACTCCAAAATTCCTCCATAAAATTTTGTTAAAAATCCTTTCAGTCTCCAGATCTGCAATTTTCAAGGAATTTATTTGGGATTTCAAGGTATGAACTATTTACTTCCTAAATCTCTTTGATCTCCTTATTTTTTCAAGTTAATATTTCATTATTCGTGCCATATTCTTATTTATTGTCTTCAATATGTCCAAGAGATCCAAATCTGAGAATGAAAAAACCTCTGAATCCTCTTCAAACCCATTTGTCTCTCAAAATGTATCTTTTAGATTCTCTGCTATCCATAATAAAACTGTTATATCTAGTAGAACTGTGGTGCTTGTTGATTTTGAGCACCTTAATCTTACTGCTATTTTGAGTATTAACTCACTTGAACACTTTGTCACAATCAAGAAATCTGTTTATCTTGAGCTTGTACATTATTTTTACTCTAACCTATCTTTTTAGAACAATCATATCAGGTCTAGAGTACTTGGTAAGGATATCAACATTTCACTTGAATTATTTGCCCATCTGCTACACCTCTCCTGTGAGGGGGTAGATATATACAATGTTGATTTACATGATTTTGACTATCCTGACGGTGAGTCTGCCCTCACTGCCTCCTTATTGCTTCATGTTGATGATAACCCCACTTTAATTAGGAATAAGAAGGTGAAGTATTACACTCTCACTGCCCAAATCCTAGCTAAAATAGTTTTCTATAATCTCCTGCCAAAATCAGGAGAGTATCGTCATGCTAGGAGTTCTGCTCCTCTTCTAATCTATTACCTTCTGAAAGGCATTAGAGTCAATATACCCAAACTCATCATTGACTATATGGCTTCTGATTATCTCCTGATCCCAAACGGCACTTGCCCTTTGGGATGCTTATCACACGCCTGTTGAAGCAACTTAAGTTTGATCTCTCCATTGAACGGTCCATCGAACCGTCAGTAGATATAAACAATACTCTTCTCAAGAGGATGCGTGTTAGGGAGCGTGCTCCTGCTCCTCAGGCCCCTCCTATCATACCTGCTGTTGTTCGTGGATCCTTTTCTGCATCTTCTGCTTCTTTTGATCCGTATCTAACTCTTTCTACTCAGCTTCGGAAGCACAACCTACAGATGATCGCTCACTTTCAGCGGCTAGAGCAGAGAGTGGATAATGATCACCAACACATTTGTGCCTCTATTCGCTATCTGCAGACCTGTGTCGATGACACCTACAGTAGGAACGCTTGGTTGGCTCCTCTTCCGAGTGGTCACTCACAACCACTTCCTATGACGGGTCCTCCATTCGACGCATGGGTTCCTCCTCCTGTTGTTCCAGAGACACCAGCTCCTCTAGAAGACCCTGATTTTCAGGAAGATTGACCCTTTTTGTTGATGATAAAAAGGGGGAGAGATTTTGATGGAGGGGAGATGGAGTTATATTTTGTGAGTGTTTACTTTTAGGAGTGTCTACTTTTGATTTTCTGTATTTGGATATGTGATTTGTTTTATGGACATATGTTTTGTGTGGTATGTATCTGGTTTTATGTTTTGAGGTTGGCATGAACCTTTGAGCTTTTTTGGACATATTTCTGATATGGTGTGTGTGTGTGTGTGTGTGTGTGTGTGTGTGTCCATATGTGTGGTGTATGTGGTATATGTGCTGTGTTTCTAGCTCCTTTACCATCCACCCATCTACCACTTGTTATTGGAGGTTGGAGGTAATTTGGACGGTTGGAGGTAATTTGGAGAGTTGGAGGGTAACCGTTTGTGCATACACTCTTATAACTCAGTATTCTCGTTATGCATAGATGGTTGGCATAAGAGTCAAATTGTCATATACTATAAATGCTTTTATTGTGCATTTAGCTCTTTTATGTCATATCTTATTTATGCATGTGTTCAGGGAGAGCTTCACTTGAAGTCTCTTCCAAAATATTTGCACTAACTCCATATGTTTTGTCATCATAAAAAAGGGGAGATTGTTGACCCAAAGGCCATTAGCCCTAGTTTTGATGATAACAAACCATATGTAGTTATGTCTTAACAAGATTGTTTAATTAAGTTTCAGATAAAATTATATGTTATATTTCGGCTCCATCACAAGACTCACACATTTGAAAGCCAAGATGATTTAGATCCCAGAGCCTAGCACACTAGAAGAGCTCAAGAATCAAGCTATATTCAGAAGACTATTTCAAGATTTGTATTTTACTTTTTCTATTTTAGATTAGAATTATAGTCGTTTGTTAAAACCAAGATGGTAGAGGTTGATAGCTTTTAGGATTGACACACACACACACACATTTCATATTCCTTTGTGTTTTCAAACAAAAGTTTACAACTAGGCTTCTTACCATTTTTCTTATCGAGTTTCAGAAAAACAAAGTTTTAGAAAATCAAGTTTCAGAAAAACAAGTTTTGAAAAAACTGATTTTCGTTTTAGAAAAGAATTTGTCAAAGTATGTTCTAATTTATTTGGTGTTGATCCATGATCACACCCTAGTTCTTTAAGACCTTAGAACTCTATTTTGTATTTATATATCAAAAGAATTTTCATTGAAAAAAGATTGGTTTCAAAAATATATCTAGATCAAGATTTCAGCCCACTACCGGTCGACCGGCGGCGGTCGACCGTTGGCAGAGCAAAATTTCTCTGTCGGTCGACTGACAGGCACAAAGTGCTACCGTACACTTCGGTCGACCGGGCGATCGACCGTCTGCAAGAGCATTGCTCTTTGTTGGTCCGGTCGACCGCCTGGTCGACCGACAGAGAGTTTTCTTTGTCGGTCGACCAACAGGCACAAAGTGCTACCGTACACTTCGGTCGACCGGGCGGTCGACCGTCTTCAAGAGCATTGCTCTTTGCTGGGTCCGGTCGACCGCCCGGTCGACCGACAGAGAGTTTTCACTCTCTGCTTGGGAACTACGGTGACCGGACAGTCGAACCGCTTTTCCTAACGGTCAATAATTTGACCGTTGGCGGTCGACCGCCCGGTTGACCGATAGCAGAATTTTCTGCTGAGTTGACTCCCAACAGCTAGTTTCTAATTTGTCTTTTTCTGGGTCTTGTCCTAACGACTCTATTGTGTTTTCTACCCTGTTTTCATTCCTTATAAATAGTGGGACTATGAAACAACTCAATACAAGTTTTCTAACCTTAGATCAAAGTTTTACAAGTTTAGCCTCTTTACAAAAAATTTCTCTTTGAGCCAAAGATTTCCAAAGTTCTTATTTTTAGCTTGAGCCTTTCCTCTACTTCTCTACTAGATATTTTCACTACACAATCTCAAAGAGTTTCACTTCCTCATCTTGGTTATAGGGTTGTACTTGTGAGCTATTTTGTGGTCAAGAGTTGATCACCGATTTCCTTCGATTGAGAAGTTGTAGAGGTTGCGGCCTCGAGCGAGCTAGTGAGCTCCAAGTTGGGGTTGCGGCACTGCTCCAAAAAGTTCTAATGAGAACTTGTAACCGGTTGACGATCCAGTGGGATCGGTCATAGTGGAAATCATTCATAGTGTTGAAGGCGGGGACGTAGAGTAATGGCTCGAACCTCGAAACATATCCTTGTGTTTCTGATTGCTTACTCTCTCTCAACTCTACTCTCTTTACTTGCACTCTATATTTCTTACTCTTTTTGCAAGTTTTATTTATTGTATTTGCTAATTTCTAGGTTGCTAGAAAGATATTTTTAATTCCGCATTATTTGCCATTTAGTATAGCCATCACCTATTCACCCCCTCTAGGTGATTTTCAAACCTCCTGCGGGTAATCGACCAGTTAGGAGTCGTCTAGGTCTAGGTCAACCTTAGTATAGGCTTTGTTTTTATTTTTTTCTTTTCGTTTGTTGCTTGCTTTTTCTTTCTTGTTTGTGATTGTTTGTGACATGGAATTCAACAACAACAATTCTTTCAATCCTAATATAAATCCATATTTCACACCGACCCCATTTGATTCGGATAATTTCAACCCGGCTATTTAAAATATGACCCAACCAAATACATTGGATTGGACTTATCCGAATCAATACAACCCATACCCCAATCTTATGACCATAATTTCTAAAATAATTTTTACTCTTCACAATGTCAATGGAGATTCACCTCCTCTGAGTCAAATTTTCAACCACCTTGTCCACAATTTTCACAATTTTCACAATATCTATTTCCCAATTTTGCTTCCTATACTCCTTTTCTAGAACCATCATGTGAAGAAAAATCTGAGTTAGAAAAGAGTATAGAAACCAACCTACAAGAGGCCGAGCGGCAATTTTAGAACATGTTGGCCTCTCCAATTCCCTAATATTTCAAGAGTCATACTCAGTCCCACCTCTTCAAAATGATCAAACATCCATCTTGAAATTGACTGAGGAACTCTTGCGTGAGTCCGAGTGACAATCTCAAAAGTTGTTGGACTCACAATCTTCACATTTTTTTCAAAATCAAGATTCCTACACTCCCTTTCTAAAACAACTATTTGAAGAAAAATCTGAGCTAGAAAAGAGTATAGAAATGTTGCATGAGATCTCACAACAATTTTAAAAATCTTTTGCCCAGTCTATCAATAGGTTAGAAACACAACTAAGTCAATTGGTCAACATTCATAGGAATGAGGAATCATCAACCTTTGACCAATCCAAATATTTTCAACTCTATCAATCTAGATCAGGAATCATGTTGCTTTGGAAACCAAGATTCAATTTCAGCGCACCCATTTGAACTTGACCAACATCAAAATTTTGAGAACCATGTTAACATGTTGGCAAGTTATCCCTTTCCTGAGATTGAACTTTATAATGAATATGATCCTGAACCTCAACTTGGTAATTCAATCCCACTTTTTGATTCAATGTTGACTCCAGTATCTTTACCTCACTTTATTCCTTTCCCGAGTCAACATTGGATCCTGTACCTATTCATTATGAAATTGAATCACAATCTTTTATGATTAACAAATTGAACTTGACCAGTTTCATACTTTTGAACGTCCCATTGACAAATTGGCAAGTTTTCTTTTCAAAGAAATTGAACTTAGATAAGAATGTAACTTCGATCCTCAAATTTATGATCCAGTTTAAATTCCTGAATCAATATTGACTCCTATTTTGTAACCCAATTTGAGCAATATTTTAGAGTCAGTTTTGATTCCAATACCTGTCATTCTTGAACTTGAATCACCTATCTTAGAAAGTCACATTCCATTGTGGGAGAATGAATGTGGACTTGAATTTCAACTTCTCGATTGGACCCGATTCCTGAACGAATTTTGACTTCTAAACCTTTACTTGACTTATGTTAAATTCCTGAGTCAGTATTAGTTCCTATACTTTCTGAGTTCAAATCAATCATCTTATCTTTTCATACTCCATTTTGGGATAAGGGTGTTGGTAATAATGACTCTGAAATTATTTTAAAAATTAAAAATTAGATGGGGTAATATTCATAATAAAAATATTCATATATACATTATTTTAGTGGGTTGTATCATAGAGGTCTCTGGTGGGTTCCTCTGAACTCCATGCAAATTGGATTAGGCCGCATTTCGTGGACCAATCAGACCACCACCTTGAGGTGATTTTTTCCTTTCATCTCTATTTGTTTCATGCATACATATATTCACGATGCATTGAGGACAATGCATGAGATAAGTGTAGGGGAGGGTTACTAACATAGAGCTTTTAGATTTTCTTTCTTTTTCACTTCTTTTAGGATATTTTAGAATTTTCCTTTTGTATAGGAACTTTTCCTTTCTTTAAAAACTTTTTGAAATAAGAGACAAAATTTTGATCTATTTTAAAGAAAATTAAGATGATCTTAGAAATTAAGGAACCTAAATTATGACATCCTAAACCTAGTCGAAATAATGGATCTTGTTTAAGATTATAGGCTAAGAAAGATAAATTGGAGAGATAATTTTATCTTGAATTTATTGCCTTAGATTGTATGCACTTCACACTTACACATTTTTAGGATGGAAACGAAGACCTAAAATGTCATAAAGAAAAAATAAATAAAAAGAAAAAAATATATGGTATAAATGGAAAAAACCACTTATTAAAGCTGGATAACTATGCCTCAAGAAGCATGATTATTCACGCCTAACGGTGGTTATAAGAAACAAATAATCTCCTTAGATTTGCGGCCTTGTTTACTCGAGTCCTTAAATGTGAGATATTTTCTCATCTGATGCCCTAAGACCGTCTGATCTGGGAGTCATCGGTTAAAGGCTCACTATCCAGGTAAATTAGAAAGCCTAAGAAAAATAAGAGAAGAAGAAAGGAAAAAAAAGGATATATATACATATAAATGGCTTGATGGTTAGAGTTGAAATTCTAGAAATCTTCACCATCACAAAGTGCATATTATCTAGGTTTTATGAAGGATAAAATATTCAATCTAATTTTGAATTCTTATCTTAATTGAAGACAAGAACTTGCATTTATTAAGGTTAAGGGAGAATAATTTTTGGTGGACTTTATGATCTTAGATCGCTTATATTTTTGTAAAAATTCTCTTTCAAAATGTGTTTTCAAAACACTAACATTTGTTTTCTTTCTTTATTGATTTTGTGGTTGCAATCCGCTGAAAACCCTCAGGAGATAAAACTCCTCCTCTAGGGGTAACCAAGAGGTTTAACGGCTTGTTGCACATGCTCAGTGCATTCGCGTCACCTGCGAAAGTGGTGTAATAACATTGGTAGTATAGTTTTTTATTTTTAAGATAAGTGTGGGGTGTGATTAGTCTACAATTCTGCATTATAACATCGCATTTCTCTACTGATTTCTAAATAAAATATCATTTCTAATTATGTTTTGATCTACTTTGCAGATAAATCAAGAGTCTAGGGGCAAAGGAGTAATAAGAGCTTAATTAAACGCATTTTGGGTAATTAAATTTAGATTTCTTAGAGGCCAAGCTAGAGAGTTTCTAGAAGATACATTGAATCTAGACATTGGCGGGTGTTTGACAAGAATCTGGACAGAAATAACCGAATCTGAGCATATCTGGAAGGTCCCCGAAGCGAGACTAATCCACGCACCAAAACTAGGGACCTAAGTCCCTGGTATTGCCGTAAAAACGCGGCTTGGGCCGCGTTTCCGCGTCACTTTGGTGGGCCCACACGTCAATTTTCGACACGTGGCCTCGTCTCGTCTTCTGGAACCTCCTTTTGCTTATAAATGCCCTGCAGAGACCCGGAACAAAAGCAGATTGAGAAATAGGCTAGGTTTCTCTCTTTTAGTGTACGTTAGTGTAGGTGTTCTTCTTTTCTGTTCTTTTGTATTTCCATTTCGTTTTTAGATCATGTATTAGGGCTGAAAGATTCAGAGAGAGAAAGAGGGATTGATGTAATAGATGGTGACAATCTATGTAAAGGTGTCTCCTTTCTTCTCTACTTATTCTTCTCCATTTTCTACATGATGCTTAGCTAAATTTTTTCTCATGACAATCTAACTACTAACCACTAATTATCTAACCACTTACTTGATAATCCACATGAATCTATTAGCTTCTACAAGGCCTTGCTCTTGCAAGAGCCATTGATGGCTCATGATAATGGATTCTAACATTCTAACATATCTAACATCTAACCCACTAACTTGCTAACTTTTCATGCTCCCGTCTAACCGATTTTGATGATCTAATAGTACCTTGCAACTTATTGTGTGGTATGGATGTGTTGTTTGAATGTGAGAGAATAATCTATTGAGCCATGCTTTGTATCGTCTCTTGAAACCAAAGACTAGTGATGGCAAAGGATCCATGTGAGGCAACTATCACTAAGAGGTTAGCATGGTTACTGAAGCAATTAGTAGTTAATAGCCATGAGTTTTCTTTTATCTTATTTTAAAAATCAATTCAAACCCTTTTATTATTTTCTTCATTATTTTCACCAACTTCTTAGTTCATCTTTGTTTCATCTTCTTTTTGTTTTCAAAACCACTTCTCTTTTATTTCACATCATTGTTTCATCGCCTTCTTCACCTATCACTTCTGAATTTCTTTTCTTTTATTTTTCTTTTCTTATTCTTTAGCAAAGAAGAACTTTTAACAATCAACGTGAATAAAAACTGTTATTGCTCCTGTCGCCTCCCTCCCTGTAGATTCGACCATTGAGCCAATGCTATAACGGAAGTATCGAGGGAACATTAGCACATATAATTTCACTGATTTTATAAAATACACATTTTCAAGTGTTGATCTTCCCCGATCTTGCGCTATTGAAGCGGTTGAGTTGGTAACTTTTTCTGTCAGTGTACTGTTAAACTGTTTATAGAAGTCAGATATCAGCAAGTCTATTATGTCTGTTTTTCTTTCTATTTGGAACATCAGACAGACCAAAGCAATGATTTTTGATTGCTAGAGGTAATGGTTAACTTAGCAATTGAACTTTGGATAACTTCACTGGGGAAGCTGAATAGGAGAGGAAGTTACTGTCAGAGGTGTGATCTTAACCTGACAGAGACTTGTTTTGCATGCTAGAGGTAACAATTAACTTAGTACTGAAATGTCTCATTTTCACTAAGAAAATTGAGGAGATGACTATTAGAGGTGTGATATTAACATAGCAGTGAGATGAGTTCTAGAGGTGCAGTATTAACTTAGCACTGAAAGATCTCATTTTCACTGAGAAAATTGACGAGATAACTGTCATAGGTGTAATGGTAACTTAACAGTGAGATAAGTGCTAAAGGTGTGGTATTAACTTAGCAGTGAAGAGGAATTACTATCAGCGGTGTGGTATTAACTTAAAAGTGACTTGTCTTACGATTTGAGCAAGTTTGGTCAGAAGCGTGATGTTAACTTGACCATGATTTATATTGTGATTTGAGCAAGTTTAGTCAAAAATGTGATGTTAACTTGACTGGGATTTATCTTGCGATTTGAATAAGTTTGGTCAGAGGTGTGATGTTAACTTGACCGGGATTTATCTGCGATTTGAGCAAGTTTAGTCAGAGGTGTGATGTTAATTTTACTAGGATTTGTTTGCGATTTGAGCAAGTTAGGTGGACTCGTCATTCTATTTGAGAGAATTGACAAGTGAAAGTTATACCGCTGGGGGTATATTGAAGTTTTACTGTCAGATATGTGATTTTTACATGATAGGCTCGATCTGTAATTCATTCCGCTGGAAAAATAAATACAGCATTTTATAGACCTACCATTCCATGGAAGGGAATTGGTATGAGATTTTGGTGAGATTGGCGAGATTAACTCCTTTAGAATTTTTAGCAAACCTTCAACTATCAACAGATTTGGTATGCCTTTACCAACTACCGTTTGAGTTAGGCTAACCATGCTATTCTTCTCAGCATGATGAGTTATCTAGATTTTTTATTAGACTTAAAAGCCAATATGTTCCTCTATCCTTTAGCAGTCGGAGGCGTGGATTGTTGTTCCACAGTTCTAAAATTTTGTTGGGGATTAAAGAATATAAACTCTATGGGGAATTTACAAAAAAATTGGTCTTTCCTGTGAGTACTTATTTGATCAGAGGTGTACTGTTAACTTGATCATAGATAGTACTTTTTTGTTTGGAGCAGTACATGATGTACTTCCAGGATTTTTTTTAATTCTATGGGGATGACAAACACAGATGGTATTTGATATTATATCGATGGAATAGTTAAGACTGTTGAGAGGTACAGTTAAATGAGACAGTCATAAAAGTCTGATCACCTCGTTGCCCAGTAGATTCAATGCTACATGCCCTTTAATCTTTCTAGCTTACTCTTGCAACTATGTCTTCTGCTCATTTGCCTTGTAAGACCAATTTCTTCTAGGTGCAACTTTGAGTAACTCCCATTTGAGCTAGCAGTGTGGTTTGGAGGTTTGGTAGCAAGTCTCTACCAGTGTAGACTGTGTCATGCCACTTGGACATCAGAGCGTCATACTCTGAAATCTCTCTACAAACGCTTTAATTGACTCTTTTTTCATTTGCTTTGTAGCAAGGAGAGTTGGCGCGGATACTTCGGTAGCATCTTCGAAGAATCACGCCAGGAAGAGCTTCTCGAGGTCGACCTATTTCTTGATAGAGCCAGTAGAAAGCTTCATGAACCATTCAAAGGCAATCCCTTGAGGGTGCCAATGAACAAACGAGTCATGATGACATCATTATATACTATATTCCCTATTTGAAATTTGAAGTAGCATATATGTTGGTTCGACGAACATTTGCCATCGAAGGCATGCAGATTCAGTTCTTGAACATGGGAGGATAGGGAGTTGAATCCCACTCGATCGGATATGGCCCGAACACCCCCACTTCTTGAGGATTGCTTCGATTTGAAATAGCCTCCAGGCATTTCTCGAGCTCATTCATCCTCTTGGCATGATTATCTTCTAAATTCTCTGGTTCTTCAGAAAAAGACTCAGGATTTCCATATCTAAAGTTGTTCTCATTGCTATCAAAGTGTTCGAAGGTAGAGTTTCATCCTCTTTCTATTTACCCTTACTTTTACAGGAAGAAGCTTTAGTCTTCAAACTTTTTGTCTTCTTCTTTGACTTTTAAACAAAAAGCTATCATCTTCTTGAGATTATTGATAGACTCTTGTTAGGGTTGAAGCATCTTGTGTTATGCCTGTTGCCACTCGAGCTTGCTCCTCAAAGTTTCAGGCTATCTTTTCTTGAATATTAGCCATATATGCGAAGACTTCTGTCTCCCTATTAGACTTAGATATGTGATTCCACAATGGC
>JAVJIF010014387.1:0-120005 GCA_038442645.1 Agave tequilana | reverse complement strand
TATAATCCACAAAAATAAGTTCTTATAAATATTTGAAGAACAAATATGTGTGACTAAAATTCAGCACATATTTCAAACAATTTGAACTATTTTTGTGATATGAAAATTTAGCTTTAAACCAAAAATGGTATTTTTCAAAACTTGAATTTTGAAATAAAAATCTGTTTTCTCCAAAACTTGTATAAATACAAAAAGCATGATATAGAAACACTTTTGACATATTTGTACATGGATAAAATCCAATACACATATAAAAGATATATCTATGTTTTTGACATTAAATTCAAGCAAAACTTAAAAATATGAACTAGATATACATCAAAGTAAGTTTTTTAGACAATATGAACTAAACAATGTATATGGATGAATCTATTATACATATAAACCTTGTAAACTTCTTTTGATTCTATCTATTCTTGAAAACGATAAATGTATACTTGAAAATTCAAAACTAGTTAAACCGAAAACATAAACTATTTAAACTTGTATGTGTGTGAACTTGAGCATATCAACGCTAATATATCTTTACACAAGATCTAAAAATAAAACTACACTAAACAAACTGAAGTTTTCTTGTAGAACTCCCTTCGCCAAGCCGACTCATCCAAACACGATCTAAATGAGCTTGACTCCAACCGAGTGCTAGATGTTATCTTGACGCGTGAGCTCTTGAATCATCATGTGTTAGCTCTAAAAACTTGATTTTGAATCCTTTGTTGAAGGTAAACACCTACTAAGATCATAAAATATCTGAAACTTATTAAACACAAGATCATTAGTAAACTAACCTTCATAAGTTAGTCATCATTAAAACTAAGGTGAAGGGCCTCTGAGCCAAACACTATTCACCACTGTGTGGACCATTTTGATACTTTATGGTAATGATAGATTCTCTAGTAGATGGTCATACGTTTATTTTTTATCAACTCACAATGCGACATTTGCGAGATTTCTTGCTCACATAATTAGAATACGAGCACAATTTCTTGATTATACAATCAAGAAAGTTAGACTTGATAATGCTGATGAGTTTACGTCTTAAACTTTTAATGATTATTGTATGTCAATTGGGATAGCTGTTGAGAATCCTGTTACCCATGTAAATACACAAAATGGTTTAGCTGAATCATTGATTAAGCCCCTCCACTTATTACTAGACCATTAATAATGAGAACAAACTTTCTATTTCTATATGAGGTCATGTAATTTTACATGTTGAGGCATTAATTCGCATCAGATTGGTCTGTATATCATGAGTACTCCCCATTCCAATTTGCATTTGGTTAAGAACCAAATATTTTCATCGCAAAATTTTTAGTTATGCGGTGTGTACCGATTGGTATGGGTTCTCAAAGAAGACTGCGAATATATATCGGGTATGAATCTTCTTCTATCATAAGATATCTTGAGCCTAAAATCGGTGATGTTTTTATGGCTCGGTTGGCCAACTACCATTTCACCGAGGCAATTTTTTCTAGTATTAGGAGGAGAAAAGAAATAGCTGAAAAGGAGATTACATAGAGTGAACCATCTTTATTACATCCTGATTCTTACACAAAATAATATGAGTCAGAAATGTAAAAGATTATGCATTTATAAGAAATAGCAAATCAATTGCCATGTGCATTCACTGATACAAAAAGAGTGACTAAATCTGTAACGCCCCGATCCCGCAAGTACGGGGACGTTATGGTGACGTACATACGCGAGGTGGAAACACACTCACGAGTACGTTAAGCCTCAGTACAGGACAGGGCCTCCATATACACAAGAGTTCCAACAGAAAATAAGTATAAGGATACCTGCAGAAAGGGATTAGTGATCATAACAGATATAAATACCGGAATAAAGGAGATAATAGGAACAAAGCACAAAGATACCTATGAAGGAATCTCGATGGTAAAGTCTCCTATGTGAAACCAATGAACTACCTGCCCAAAAGATAACTCGGATCTCCAACCTGGGCACGCAAACCCAGGGTCGTCAGAAAGCGACCTAGTGAGTGGTAAAATGAAGGAGGAGGTAGTAATATATATTATAGTAATACAAACACGATACTAATATATAATACATGATGTTGTAATAGTGATACTATATAATAAGTATATAAGAAGCAGTAGAAATATATAGACATGTTATCTTTTAATACCATCACTACCTAGCCGGTTATCATCGGGGGGTCTGTCTATAGTCGTATCCAGTTTATATAATAAGTACTGTTGCATAGTGGGGACGTGATAGAAAGGAACATGCTAGTGGTGACGTGATAGAAGTGAACATGCAGATGGCATATGCAACATAACCATCCTACTGTGTTGTGCATAGTGATCAGATAGACAATGCAAAACAGAATATAAACAATGCAAAGTATACATGTATATGAGCAGTAGGCCACCTCAGAAAGTGTAGCATAAAACAGGTAAAGTAACAATGCATACATGGCGCATGATAGCGAATAAATGAGCAGCAACAGTAACAAGTACAACTAAATAATAGTATACATGTATCAGGCAAGTCATGTTATTTATACAATAGTAGCAATCAGTATCACCTGATATTTTAATCAATCTCTTCCAGTGTCCCATACCACTGGCAGTTCATACTAGAGCCCGCACTCCAGTCAAACCCATCCGGACATGGCCTACGGGTACCATTATCCAACGAGAAAGTGACCAAATAACAAGTGTTCCCGACGTCACTATTGAGTATACTGTTTTATTATGTTAATTGGAAACCCATGGTCGAGGAGTTCTATCAGGTAGGTGTATCCCGTGTATACCCGGGGATCACGGCCTTAAACAAACCCCTGGCTGCTGAGACCAGGGCCCTCCGCTAAGAGGGGAGCATGAAACAAGTAACGAGAGCTCATGGAGCAATTGGTAGGTAGCACTACCGTCCCCTGCAGTGGGAGAACAATATGGATCCAGTACATCACCCGATAAGATCTAATCAACCGTCAAGTCTCCCCCATACCTAAGTTAGCTTTATGATCTGATATGTCAAGTATACAATGTAACAAGAATAATTATAATACATGATACGGGTAACATGATCACAGGACCTGAGCTCTGTTGATAGCATAGAACAATATAACGGGAAACGGGAACAATATAACGGGAACACTATAACGGGAAACGGGAACAATAAATGTGGGATTCCACATATCATATATCAACAGCTCTCATGTCCAATAACGGGCATATCCATATCAGTAACAGGAAACAATCATAGAATATGAATACGGTAACATGGAACAATAAGACATGTAATATGCACGAGGATCTATATGACAAGAATAAAGAAACCATATATGCGTGTGTAATAGGGATATGGAAACATGCCATGCATGTGTAACAGTGATATGTAAACATGACATAACTGTAACAATAATATGAAATGCGGTAGTCCGTGCATTGGTCTATCCGTGTACCAGTGGAACATCTATATGTAGCAATAATCCGTGTAATATCTCTGTGATAGTGCATGTAATAACAGTGATCAGTGCATCCATATAACGAGGATATCATTCTAACATGACGGTATCAGTGTACTAGTATATCCGTATATCAGTAGGTCACAAACATGCAGTACTCGTGTCGTGACTCTCAGTATCTATGTAATGGTGAGACGTGGACATGAAACTACATGAAAGCTACATGTGTAACGCCCCGATCCCGCAGGTACGGGGACGTTATGGCGACGTACATACGCGAGGTGAAAATAACCTCACGCGTACGTTAAGCCTCAGTACAGGGAATCACCTCCATAGACATAATGGTTCCAGCAGGAAATAAGTACAAGAATACCTGCAGAAAGGGGTTAGTGATCATAACAGATATAAAAACAGGGATAAATGAGATAACAGAAATAAAATCACCAAGATACCAATAAAGAGTCTCGATGAGGAATCTCCTATGTGACTCCAAGGCACCATCTGATAATACGGTAGCTCGGATCTCCAACCTGGGCATACAAACCCAGGGTCGTCAGAAAGCGACCTAGTGAGTGGTAAAAATGAAGGAGGCAGTAATATATACAATCGTAATACACAGCACGATAATATATGTAATACTGATGTTGTACTAGTGATACCATATAATAAGTATATAATAAGCAATAGAAATATATGTTGGGTCCCTCTCTTATACCACATGTAGGATCTATAATCAAATCAACACAAACACTAGATAGGAAGGATTAATTGTTAAGCAAATAAGTAACTTGCAATAAGGAAAACAAATCTCAGAAATTGACAAACGGAAACAAAGAGATTTATCCTGGTTCGGTCCTTGTGACCTACATCCAGTCCCCAAGCCACCCGCTTGAGATTTTCCTTTATCCTTGATCTTGCCACCCAAAATCAATACAACATGTACACCACTTGTCGAATCCCCTTCTCCAAATGTGTACACCTTCTTTTCCACCAAGAGAACACCTTCTCTTCTACAAGAGAATACCTTTACCTTTGTACAACTGCCTCTTCAACCAAGAAGCCTCCCGTGTACAAATAAACACTTTGAGAATTACAATACTTTTCCTATAGCCTTGATACTGAATGTGTATGTGGACAAGGTATAGTATAGGAAAGATGAACTTCAGAGAACTTCACTAATGGAATTGTCTTTTGGTGAAGAACAGAAGTTAGGAAATCAGTTTTTAGGTTTTTCTGGAATTTGGCTTTGGAAAACTGAATGAAAATCTTGTTTGTCTTAACCTTTGGCCTTAGGAATAACTTCTTCCCTATTTATAGCTGTAGACTAGGGTTAGTTAGGGTAGTTATAGGACCAATTCAGATGATATAGACGTTGGAAACGTTGCCAAAAGGATCAGATAAAGAAAACTGTCCAACAGTCAGAAACTGCCTATAGTCGACTTGAGATATGAGTTAGTCGACTAAGTTGGGCAATTATACTGGGTTAGTCGACTAATATTGGGTATAAGTCGACTACAACATCTATTAGTCGACTATATAAACTGTTAAGTCGACTAACAGTGACAAACAGAGAGTTGGGATCTTTCAGGACAAAAGATAGTCGACTAGGGAAATCTATAAGTCGACTATACCATGTATTAGTCGACTAGGGAAATATATAAGTCGACTAATAACATTATTAGTCGACTAATCATTTTTATAAGTCGACTAATCACCCTATTAGTCTACTAATAGGCAGGGTCAAGTCTACTAATAGGAAGGGTCAAGTCTACTAATAGGCTATGATATATGTGTGTGCATCAAGGCTTTTACATGCTATTTCATCTTTACAAACCACACTCTATCAACTCTCCTTGGCACATCTTGATCATGTAGAACTCTTGATTCTTCATTTGTTTAGAGCTCCAAATGTCATGCATCGCAAACGTCTTCATCGAAACATGTACCAACATTCTCCCCCTTTTTGATGACGACGCTTTGTGTGCACAATTCCTCCCCCTGCAGAAGATATGTTATCTTTTCCTCTCCCCTGCAAAAATGGGTTATAACAGATAGAAAAATATTTTGTTCTCCCCCTGCAACAAATATATTAGTACATATATACGTAATTGATCTTTATCAATTTTTTATATGGTACCTGCAAGATAATCGTTAGTTGGTACCAAATATAAAAGATCATATCTAACCTTTAGGACTCCAAATCCATTTAGAATTTGGTTTCCACCTGTTAGTATATACATAATTGCAAGAATCACATATATCATGCATGTATGAAGCAATATATGTATTTTTATCATAAAAGCTTAAATTCTTTGGAATCCATATAAACTTACTTTTCTTAGTCTTACTTTTTACAAAATGACTATATGGATTACTGTAACATGAAGTTTTGCAATATACCAATACCATGTTTATCATGTGACAATTTCTGAAAAGATAATAGATCATTTAATTTTTCTTTTCTTTTATTAAACTTAGTCACATTTTGCAAAAGATCTTCATATTTATTTCTGAAAACTATCATGTTTTTATCCAATAGAAAATCCTATCATTCAAAGACTTAGTTTCCTTTTTCAGAAAAATGTTTTCTTTTATAAACTTCTCATTTTCAGTTTTCAAAGATGATATGACATTTCAGTTTCATCTTGTTGAGAATTATAGAAGAACATTGTAATGCATAAACAGAATTTTCCTGTAAAAGTTTCTCATTTTCTTTTAAACAAATCTGTTTTTCAGTTTTTCATTTTTCAGATCAAGAAATAATTCATTAATGCATCAGATAGTTCAGAAAATGATACCTCTTCATCTTCTATGGCCATGTAACATAAGTTAACATGTTCAGTGGATTCTTCTTCATCGGAAGATGAGGAATCACTATGTTCTGAAGATGCCTCGTAGTTCTTCTTCTTTTTGAACTTCTTACTCTTGTACTTTTCTTTTTTCTTGAGCAAAGAACAATCCATCTTCATATGTCCTGTTTATCACAATTAAAACATTTGAATTTACCTTGCTTAAGAAATTTTCTGAACTTCTTTGAGAGCATTGCCATCTCCTCTTCGTCATTATTGTCCGTGTCGGAAGATGCATGGAAGGCGAGTTCTTTCTTCTTGAACGGTGTTGTCGTTCGTCCTTCTTCCTTTCTTCTAACTGCACTTTATATGCCATTAAATTACCGATTAGGTTTTCTAATGTCATAGTTGAGAGATCATTCGCCTCTTCAATGGCGGTTGTCTTCTTCTCCATTCTGGTGTAAGTGCACGAAGGATCTTTCGAACTCTTTTCGACTTGGGTGTAGTCCTTTCCAAGGGATGCAAGAGTATTGGTGATGTCGGTGAATCTTGTAACCATTTCGGATATGGTTTCATTCTCCTCCATTTGAATACTCAAACCTGTGGACAAGAACAGAAAGTTTAGACTCCTTAACTTTATTAGTGCCTTCATGTGTTACCTGATGAGTATGCCAAATTTGATGTGCAGAAGTCGCTGTTGACACTCGGTTGAACTCTTCTTGGTAAGGGCACAGAATAGAGCATTCATTGCTTTTGCGTCAAGGTTCGCGTTCTTCTTTTGATCTTCACTCCACGTTGTAGTTGGTTGTAGGCTTGGTGTATGTTGCTTCTACGATGTTCCAAAGGTTGTTGAGTGACTGCAAGTAGACTTCATTCTACACTTCCAATAGTTGTAGTTGGTTCCATCAAATAGCAGTGGACGTTGTGTAGAATGTCCTTCCTTGTATTGGGATGATGAGAACTCCGTTGCCATCTTTGTTGTTGACTTGTATCCGCCCTCGCTCTGATACCAATTGTAGGATCAGAGCGTGTACGCCGGTTGTTGGATTGAACCTTGATGTTGGTGCCGGCTCTGATACCAATTGTAGGAATTGGTATGGTTGTTGCCTGTTGATGAACTTGGCTCTCTCCTGCTCTGATACCATTGTTGGGTCCCTCTCTTATACCAAATGTAGGATCTATAATCAATCAACACAAACACTAGATAGGAAGGATTAATTGTTAAGCAAATAAGTAAACTTGCAATAAGGAAAATAAATCTCAGAAATTGACAAACGCAAACAAAGAGATTTATCCTGGTTCGGTCCTTATGACCTACATCCAGTCCCCAAGCCACCCGCTTGAGATTTTCCTTTATCCTTGATCTTGCCACCAAAATCAATACAACATGTACACCACTTGTCGAATCCTTCCCCTTCTCCAAATGTGTACACTTCTCTTCCACCAAGAGAACACCTTCTCTTCTACCAAGAGAATACCTTTACCTATGTACAACTGCCTCTTCAACCAAGAAGCCTCCCGTGTACAAATAAACACTTTGAGAATTACAATACTTTTCCTATAGCCTTGATACTGAATGTGTATGTGGACAAGGTACAGTATAGGAAAGATGAACTTCAGAGAACTTCACTAATGGAATTGTCTTTTGGTGAAGGAACAGAAGTTAGGAAATCAGTTTTCAGGTTTTCTGAAATTTGGCTTTGGAAAACTGAATGAAAATCTTGTTTGTCTTAACCTTTGGCCTTAGGAATAACTTCCCTATTTATAGCTGTAGACTAGGGTTAGTTAGGGTAGTTATAGGACCAATTCAGATGATATAGACGTTGGAAAATGTTGCCAAAAGGATTAGATAAAGAAAACTGTCCAACAGTCAGAAACTGCCTATAGTCGACTGAGATATGAGTTAGTCGACTAAGTTGGGCAATTTATACTGGGTTAGTCGACTAATATTGGGTATAAGTCGACTACAACATCTATTAGTCGACTATATAAACTGTAAAGTCGACTAACAGTGACAAACAGAGAGTTGGGATCTTTCAGGACAAAAGATAGTCGACTAGGGAAATCTATAAGTCGACTATACCATGTATTAGTCGACTAGGGAAATATATAAGTCGACTAATAACATTATTAGTCGACTAATATTTTTTTATAAGTCGACTAATCACCCTATTAGTCTACTAATAGGCAGGGTCAAGTCTACTAATAGGAAGGGTCAAGTCTACTAATAGGCTATGATATATGTGTGTGCATCAAGACTTTTACATGCTATTTCATCTTTACAAACCACACTCTATCAACTCTCCTTGGCACATCTTGATCATATAGAACTCTTGATTCTTCATTTGTTTAGAGCTCCAAATGTCATGCATCGCAAACGTCTTCATCGAAACATGTACCAACAATATATAAACATGTAAGCAGTAAATATATAAGTAGGTCATCTTTTAATACCATCACTACCTAGCCGGTTATCATCAGGTCAGGTCTATAGTCGTATCCTTTATATCATAAATAAGTTGTCTAGTGGTGCCGTGATAGACTGAACATGCAGATGGGCCTATGCAATATAACCAACAGTATGATGCCTGCAAGGTATACAGAAAATAGAATATATGCAATGCAGCGTATACATGTACTTGAGTAGTGTGCCATAACAGAAAGTGTAACATGTACCAAGTAGAGTAGCAAAGAATACATGTCACATGATAGCAGATAAATAATCAAGAACAGTGACAAATACAACTAAACAATAGGAGACATTGTATGCGTCGGAAAAGAGGGGATCAAATTGTAAAATTCTTTGATTGGATAGAAGATTACAACAGACCAGTCTTCCGATTATAAGGGAGGGAGGATGTTAAGCCTTGAATCCTCCCTTTGTTTAAGGCTGGGTTCTTCAAGTGGCGGTGGAGAGTGAATCTTGTTCTCCGTTGACCGGGTGACCGTTGTAACCTTCCAGGGATCTCCTCTCGGATGGTAGATGGAGTAACTCAGCTCTGTCTACCAAAACTCTCAAAGAGAAGATAGGCAAGAGCAACTTGAACACAGCAAGTTTTCTGAAGGGTTTAACTCTCTCTCTTTTCTCTCAGAAATCCTTCCACCGAAAATTCGACCCCTTCTTCATAGCGACGGGGCTATTTATAGGGGTTCAGGGGCGTACGTGCCTCCTAAAAATACTCCATAATGGGGGCTAACCTTCCCCGTTATGTGGGCCGTGATTGGCCCCGAAACTGGGACGGTTACAACTGAGACGCGGGTGTCAACCACGCGCCTTGGTGCGGCTGAGACGCGAGTTTCGACCCTCGCGCCTTGGAGCGGCTGAGACGCGGGTTTCGACCCTCGCGCCTTGGTGCTGCTGAGACGCGGGTTTCGACCCTCGCGCCTTGGTGCTGCTGAGACGCGGGTTTCGACTCTCACGCCTTGGTGCTGCTGAGACGCGACCAAAATTCTGCTTTTCAATGGCTTGTCTTTTAGTGATTTTTAGACAGCCTACAGAACCCCCTCCAAAGTTTTCGACATTCCGCGGTTAAGTGGGACGGATTTCGAAATACTTTGGACTCTAACTGAGCTCACCCTTGTGACTGGACTGTCAATGCTTCGGGTTTGATCTTATCTGGAGTATGGTCTTCGTGAGTGTACTGTGGAACTCTTTGAAGCCACCAAAGTTAATCGTGTTGAGTGTCTAGATGCACAGTCTAAACCTCCCCGATTGCTTTAAGTCTGTCGTGGGTGCACTTTAAAGCCAGGAGTGGACGGTCGTCTGCTTGTGCCAGTGTACTATTGAACTGATTTGCAGAAGCAAGAACTGAACGCCAGCTTTATTTGAGACGCAGGAATAGCACTGCTTTAAAGACGCGACTGATATTCCACAAGGCAGACGCGATGTTAGGCCGGATTGGAGGGATGCGAACTTTCGGAGAGACGCATCTTTTTTTTTGAGTAAAGACGCGACTTTCTGGACGCAACTATGGTCGTGCTAAAGGGATGCGTCCATTGAAGAGGCGCGGCTGTTGGGTGCGAATCCGTGCCATGCCATGAGTGTACTGCCACGTGTCCTGTGGAGCCGAAGGGACATCTGCTTTTGGCGTGCGAACTTCGCGCTATATTAAATGCGCTGTCCACGCGTCAAGAAATGATTCGATGCCGAGTCAATCGAGCCAAGCGCTTCATATCTTTGCGAATCACTGGGCCTATAAATGGCAACAGTCATCGAGAGAGTCCTCATTAGTCTCTCTTTCGTCTTCGGGTGCATCTGCTAGGGTTTTGAGAAAAAGGTTCTCTTTGTTTTCTTCTCTTCCGTCTAGCATTAAATTCTTGCTTCGCAATGGCACCCAAGGCCAAGCGAACTGCTTCATCATCGAAGGCGGTCGTCACTGAGGCCCAAAGGGGCGTTCCTCCATGCAGGAAGCCCCTATCTCAGGTATAACGCCATCAAGCTTGATCTTCGCCATTAGAGGGGTTTATGGAGTTCTTATAACCCTAAAATCCTTCTTTGAAAGAGAACCGCCAACGTGGATTCGAAACCGTGCTTGGTTCCCAGACGCAGTCTTTAAGTTAACAAACAAGGCGCTGGTTTGATGACCCTACCGCTTTTATCCGCTTGAGGATGTACTTGTTTGTTGAACATAGGGCGCCAGTAAGCCTTGCGTTCCGGAGTCATCACTTAGAATGTTTCTAATTGTGAAAGATCCGGACGCGGACTTGATTCTTGCGTTCTGTGGTATCAGACGCTGTTTTTTTTTATGAATCTTGCACCGAGTCCAAGTACTTAGATATTTTTCATAAGTCTTGGATTTTGAAAACGCAGACTCCTTGCTGGCCTTATGGTCCTCAGGTCTGGACGCGGATCCTCAGGTCTGGACGCGGATTTTGATAATTTCTGCGTCCAGTATCTCTTCTGCGTCTGAATTATAGACACTTAATCATTTTCGTTTAGACTTTTGATCAAGTGTCATTTTCTTATGCAGTGCGACACTCTTCCAGCCCACTCTCCAAGAGGCGCCACTTCGGGCACATAGGGGTGCTGACCGTGATTTAACCTTTGTGCTGCAAAGGACTGCTCCTGTAACTGCCGACAAGTCGAAGGAGCGAAGGGAGAGGCTCTCCAACGTTGACGCGACAACCTTTCGGGAGCTTATGACTGACACGGCATTCACAACGAATGCTCGCACTCTGATGGAGAAGCCTGCTTTCTTCTTTGGAGACCATATTAGCGAGGGCGGCCATTCCTTGCATGACGGAGATTATAAATGGCTCCGTCAGATAGGGGATAGAAGGTTCTTTCTTCCAAACATGGAGAGGATGTACCCACTATCTTATCTCCAGCACATGTCCGTCCCTCAAAAAATGACATGGGAGCTTTCCCGACCTGTCCCTGAGATTACTCTCGGCAACCTAGGCTCCAAGAAGGTATATCATGCTGGTCATGATAAGGAGGCTCTCGGCCTGTTTCCGGGGCTGTTGAGGACCGATCACCCAGTAGGAGAAACTCTTAAACTTGGCACCACCTTCCTCAATGCATTCATGAAAGTGGGGGGTGATTTTTCAGTCAACTTCCGTTCGCCCGGTGGATCCATTCCACTGAGAAGTATTGGTGGGGGTAAGATGGTGAGCTTCGTCCTTGCCGATCTTGGAGGCCTGTTGGAGCATGTGGAATTGTACCAAGCGGTCAGGGCCGTGCAGTATGGTATTCCACCAAGTTCTCAAAACTTCTTTGGGATCCTGGAGCGTTACAATCCTCTGACGGGGACATTCTTCACTCCGGTCGGAGAGATGGGTCTTGCCCTGCACGAGTTGTACGAAGTTTCGGGGCTGGTAATGGGGGACTCTCCCTATGAGGAATACGTCCCGACCACTGAGGAGCTTCACCTTATGAAGAAAGAGTCTCCTCGGGTGTACGAGACTTATTAGGAGGTGTTATGTCACTTTCACATTTGCGGCCAGATAACCTCTTGGAGGACGAGGGGAGTCAAGCAGCTGTCTTGGGCAAGCTACTTGTTTAATGGCGTCAATCAGAAAGACCATCCAGTGACCCGACTGGCTCCCAGCTCCGACGAGGAGATTGCCGATAGGATTCAGGCTTCTGTAGACTCCTACACCACGGAGTCGAACGAGGATACTTTCGAACCTGACACGATTTTTGAAAGTTTCCATCATCAGGCCAGGACCCCTATCTCCAATCGAGCACTGCTGGCGGGCTTCTTAATGTTATGGTTGAAGCGCTGTGTGGTGCCGACACTGCCACATGAAGTGATTGTTGCCGACGTAGTGTACCCGACGGTGCTCCTGGCTTATGGTAGGCCCATAGCCCTCCTTCCGGCCATGGCGGCCAGTATTCAAAGCGGGTTGCGGGCCTTAACTCAGAGTCTGTACAGGGTAGAGAAGGTTGTCGACTCCCATGGTGAGCCGATTGTTGACTCAGAGGGGAGGCCGACGGTAAAACGTCCCAACCCTCGGGTTGAACTTCCCTACACGTACCTAATGGCTTGGTACGTTATGCACTGTCCCTCCATGATGACGCCGGTGTCTTGGAGTGAGGGGTTTACCTCTTTCGTACAGCGGTTGGAGGGTTCAAGCTGGTGTAATACTTATATGTATTTCATTCGGAGGTGCATTCTAACTGCTTCGAACTACCAGCTCATCGCTGTTTCCTCGAGATTGCTGGAGCATCTTTCGGGGATAAACTTGCTGACTTCGTGGGCCCAGATAACTTCACGAGGCTGTCATCAGGAGCTTTCTGGTGGTTGGTCAACATTCGGCCTGGGTATGTGCTTTTTCGACAAGGGAATTCGTGCACGATCGAGCCGTACATGCCAAATCGCTTCGCCCGACAGTTCGGCTATGATCAATTGTATGTCGGTAACCCCAATGCTCGACTCGCCTTCGGTGGGAATTTGTTTGAAGGTGCTCTGGGCTTGGTATTATAGTGTGGCCGGAGGGACGGAAACGCTTTTTCGTCTGCCCCCAAGGAACCGAAAGGCTGTACAAGCCTTAGCTTCTGTACCTGGTACTTCCAAGCCAACCAAACGCCTGACTTTGCTCCGGAGTACTCATGCATCGAGAGTATCAATGCATCTTACGAAGCAAAGTTGGGGTCTAACAAACGCTCACGAGGCGTTGAGGAGTATCGGAAGGCTCTGAAGGAGACCAGAAGGGTATCAAGGGAGGAGCCGCGAGCGACAAAGGGTCGACAGGTGGCGCGTAAGCGTCCTCAAGGCTCTACTTCCACTGTTGAGCCTACCCCCAAGAAGGTCCAGAGAGACTTAGCGGTCGCAGTTTCTCCATCCGAAAACATCCCTTCTGGTGTTGAGGAACAGAGGGAAGAAACAGAAGATGAGGATGACGCCTCCTTAGCGTACCGTGGGGTTGCGCAGCAGGGCCCCAGGATTTTAGAGGAAGGGGAGTTCGCTGACAACCCACCGCGCCGCTGACGAGGCTGAGCAGCTTGAAGTCGACATAATGAGCGGAGGTGATGTTGAGATTCCAGGGGTCTCAACTCAGCCTGGGTCTTCCTCAGCTCATGAGAGGAGGGATGAGGCACAACAGCCTGGGTCCCCTAGTGTATTAATCCCCAGTCCTCGGGTAGTTTGACCCCAGCCCTACCACTGGGGTATTTGGTGGCAAGGCCCCGGTTGCCTAGGCTTCTCGCGTTGCACTATCGTCTTCTTCATCTGAAGAAGAAGGGTATGATTCAGGCGATGAGGTCGACTTTGGTGATGAACCCGCTCCCCTGACCCGAGTAAATTCTCATATATCTCGGAGAGGAAATATATGGGTGTGAGCCGGTGACAGCGTCACCACCAGCGGTAGTCATTCCTGCTAAAGTTGCTGAAGGTACTCTTTCGCCTAACTTATCCTTTTAACTAGGAAAAGGATTTTGACATTTTCTTTTTCATTTGTCTTCATATCGCAGGGCTGGTCGTGGTTAGTGAGGCCGCCACTTCCTCCCAGATTGAGGAGATGATACAGGAGCTGGCCCAGCAGGAGAGAGTTGAGGCTCCTATTACTGGGATGCCTCAGAGAGGGCCACCATCGAAGTCAGGGAGACCTCCACCCTGCAGGATTCGCCTAAGAACTCGCCATCTTTGGGCCCTCAGCCAGGTAAGGAAATATTGATACTTTGAATATTTTCCTTTTACTGTCGTAGCTGATATTCTTTGTAATTTGCAGAGGGCACTGAGGAAGCTCAGGTAGGAGACTTGGCGGTTAGTGCCTATCCGGGAGGCCGTGCAGCTCAGACCTCGGCCAAGGACCCTGAAGAGGTCGGGCTTGCTGTTACTTCATCCGCCGTGGAGGTTTCTACAGATGCAGTAGCCCAGAAGCGCCGGGGTTACCCTTGCTTCTGTCGCACCTGTCGTTAGCCCGATTCCTGTACCGGAAGAATCGGTTTACGTCCCTCGCCCCGTGATGGAAAGGGGATCGGGGAGCACTTCAGCGGAATTCTTCCCAGGCGGTGATACCATGGGGGAGCTGGCGCGCCAAGTGGTGCAGCAATTCTTTGCCTCCATGCGATCATGTATTGATCTCATCCTATCTGGGAATAGCTCCTTCGAATTCGCCCGGATGTTTCTCGGAAATCTGGTTGAGAACATCAATTTAACCGGAGGCCCTTCACCAGCCAAGGCGTGTCTGCTGCTGGTGGAGCAGTTGGGACATGACTTGAAAGAGCTTAGATCCCTGGAGAATGCTGGCTCATTTCACGAGGCCAGGAAACTCTGACCAGGCTCCTTGCTGCTCAAGAGCAAGAGCGAAGGGAGATGGAAGAAAGGATAGCTGAAAGGACCCGTCTTCTCCAATGTTTCCAGGCTGACCATCGAAAGCTAACTGGCGAGTCAAAGGAGTCCGAGATGGTCATGCAGGCTGCGAAGCAGGTTATCCTCGATGCTCGAGCTACCATAGCCAGAGCTGAGGCCTTGATTGCTATCAATGAACAGAAGTTGGCCAATTCTGAAAAGAGGCTAACGGAATTAGAGGCTGTCAAGGCGCAAGTTGAGGAAAATCTCTCTGTTAATTCCTCCGAGCTGGAATCCCTACGAGTGCAGCTGGCTGCGAAGAGATTTTTATCCGAGGAGGAGCTACGAGCCCAGGCTCTCATGGAAGCTGAGAAGGCGCGTCACATGAGATACATCGCCTTAAAGAACAAATCCGTTCTTTGGCGAACCAGGACTTTTAGCCTTCTTTTTTTTTGTAAAGAAAAAGGACACTTTATTCACCAAGAGTGTTGTATTTACTTTTATCATATTGAATAATAAAAGTCGTTGAAGTTTTTGTTCCACCTTCATTGCCCCGCTGTAGATGAATCCAACCTCTCAATCACAGATTTTGGTTGTGCTCTCTTACTGACTGTGAATAACATTCTTAGGTAGAACGAAGTTCGTTTGATGAAACGCCACGTTGTCCCAAAGAGAGACGCGGTTCTGAGAAACGCGACTTTGACCTGCCAGTGAAGACGTGGTTCAAGTTGACACGAAGGACGCAGCTTTGAGTGTGATTCACTGGCCGCAATCCTTAACTTTATCCAAACGCAGTGTTCAAGATACATGTGGTCTTACCCCCCCTTAAAATTGACGCAGTCAGGGACGTGACGCTGAGACTCGGTGCAAGACCCATCATCATTCATGTAGACGCAGCTCCAAGGCACTTATGAAGGTGATAGGCCTTCTCTGCTGAAGATGTAAGCTTCGGGACGCAGCTTTATGTGCTTTCCCACTGAGACCCCCAGAATGAGTCCCTTTTGTTGATGGACGCAACCTTGAGTTGTCCGAGAGACGCGGAGCAACTTTGAGTCATCCAAGAGACGCGAAGGGTCTTCTAACTTGGAATGAAGGAGAACGCCACTTTTTAAAAATGAGGCGCGAGCCTCTGGACGCAGCTCTCACATCTGCGTTTGGTGCAACTTCCAGGCGTTAAGTGCAGCCTGACATAAAGATCCTGTGAGATTTTAAAACGTCAAGTCTTCGTTAACGATTGGGAACCCGCATCGTCCGTTGTTTCCCGAAGCGGTTGTCCACGCGTCGGTTCTTCATTGGGCTTAGGCGTTAATGCCTTTTAATGCCAAACCGGCGCTGGCGGTTGGAGACCAGCGTCTTCGATGTTTCCCGAAGCGACGCTCCACGCGTCAACTTTCCATTGGGCTTTGACAGTCGTGCGGTCATTAAGGCCGACGGTTCTAGTTAATGAACCATTAATTATGGTTATTATGGGCTGCTATAAAATAGGGCTTACCCCCTTCCTTTAGCAGTCCCATACTTGGACTATTTTCTTTTGACAGCGAGTGCACTGAGAGACTCCATCTTCTCCCTTCAAGGACTTTACCAGGGCTTGCCTCCATGGATGAAGATGACCCAGAGCTTTCATGCTTGTTTGGTCTCTTTAGAAGATTACTACTGTCAAGTGATTTCAATAACAGAAAGCGTCTCCTTGAGCACCTTTTATGTCCGCGCTTCGATGCAGAGAGTTCAACTCTTAATAGAGGCCTCTGCGGGTACACCTCTTGGTTTGCCATGACATTTTTAACCCAGCCAGGTTTGAATTTTGATATCTCTTAAAGAGATATTATCATCTGGATTTTCTCCTGAAGTCTTAGTTGGTGCATTCCTTTTCTGAAATTTGCGCCATCGACTTAAACTTCTCTGGACGCCAGTATAGCAGATTTAGACACCTGGCCGCAGGCTCTGCATATGGAGCTCGCGTCTTGAGGCTGTCAACTTAGGAGAATCTCAACTCAGACTGGAGGTCTCAGGCCTGAATCTTGCAACCCCTGTTCATCCACAGGGAGATGGCAATTCTCGCGTCTGATTCTCTTTGCGTCTCATCCTTTAAGTGCGGATGCAAAATGAGATTGCGTCTGAATTCTGTGTGTATCACAATTTTGACCGCGTCTATTTCTGTCGCCGCAGATGTTCGCTGCGGGGTCATTCCTGCGTCTGAAGTTCAGCAATAGCTGTGTCTGTCACTTAGTTTTCTGTTGAAGTATACTAAGCTTCAGATCTTCTAATTTGTTGCTTCTTGCAGGTAAGCTTGATCATCCTTTTTCATGTTCGCTGGGCCCTTGGGAGAATATATCGGCCAGCGAACTGGTCGATGGTCGACCACAGGAGAAGAAGTCATGACCCCTGTCTTCAGGAGATGGGGACCGGACCCTCGCCAAGATCTCTTTGAATTCGACGCACCAGTCATGCTTCTTGGCATGGCATGGTCAGAGTAAGGATGGCGGCGGGGGTAGCGGTGGATATAGTGGTGGGTGGCATCCCCTGCGAAGTCTTAAAACCTCCTCTCTTACCCCCAGAAGTGACATCGAGGAAACTCCATGCTCACTGGACGACCTTCTGGCGGAAGAGATGTTCATCAACGAAGGATCACACCCCCACTTCGGATGGTCAGGTGGAGTAAGAAGACTCTGCTGCCTTTCGACCTCAAGAAACACCATTGTTCTCGATCAACCAGGGACCTCTTCGATGTTTACATCATGCATCGTGGTGCAACCAGCTTCTGATCGTTGCCACAATGTCCGATCCTACTTTGGCGCCCTTCCAAACATCCTGTACTTGAAATTGTATGCAGCTTTGAGGAGTGAGTGCAACCTCTGAGAGAGGAGGGACTTCTTTATGTACTCCTTAATTGTAACACTCAATCTCATTGTATAAGAGAGCGTTTTGTATCACTTTCATATGCCTGGATATAAATAAAAGTGACACTTTTCTTTTTGTCTCTTCTATTGTCTTGAACTCTTTTGTCTCTTTTTAGTCAGACGCATAGAAGCAAAGAATCTTTGGCTTGTCAAAATTATGATGAAATTTTAACAAGTCAATTGTGTGGAGAAAAGATCCTATATGAGGAATCCCACAACGCTGTCAGAGGTGTGATATTAACTTGACAGAGATAAATATTTTTGGTGGACCTGCTACTTTATAAAAGAAAGTAACAGGTTGAATGGGTACCCCCAGGGAAGGTGAGCTTAACTGGAGAGTTGATGAAAACACTGTTAACGGTGTAATGTTAACCTAATAATATTTTAGGTAGGTAGACTTGTTGTTCTGTTGAGGAGAATAACAAGTGAGACTAGGCTCGCGGGGAGTCTAGGAAAATCTTTACCGTTAGAGGTGTGATATAACTTAACGGGTTGAAAGTTATCTTGTCAGAAGTGTGATGTTAACTTGACAAGAATGTGAATCAGAGGTGTGATATTAACTTGACTCAGAAGCATTTCAGCTTTCATTTGGAAAAACTGAAAGTGTCACTGTCATAGGTGTGATGTTTAACTTGACAGTGAGGGTAATGCTAGAGGTGTAATTTTGAACTTGGCATTGGTCATCTCGACTTTGACAAGGAAGTCCGAGGGAAGGTCATGGCCATAAGTGTATTGTTGAACTTGGCGATGATCTGGATGCTAGAGGTGTAGTGTTAAACTTAGCATCGTCCATTTCAGCTTCGATATGGAAGTCTGAAGAAAGGTGACTGTCAGAGTGTGATGTTAACCTAACAGAAACTCGATGTACTGTTTAGAAGTATAATGTTAACTTAACAGTAATTTGCCAGAGGTGTGGTATTAACTTGACAGAAATTGATTTGCGATATGAGCAATTTTGAAGACTTGCTATTCTATTGATGAGAATGGACAAGTGGAGTTTGAAGTGCCAGAGGTATAGTGTTAACTTGGCAACGACTGTATTTTGTAGACCTACCATTCCGTGGATGAGAATTGGTAAGGGATTTTGGAGGGGAGAGTGGAGTCGAGTCCACTTAGGATTTTTAGCAACCTCAGCTATCAACGGATTTGAGGTGCCTTTACCAACTACCGTTTGAGTTGGGCTGGCCATGCTATTCCCCTCAGCATGATGAGTTGTCGAAGACTTATGTTGGGCTTAAAAGCTAACATTTTCCTCTATCCTTAGCCGTCAGAGGCGTCAGATATTAATGAAGAAGCTCTTCTTATTTTGATCAGAGGTGTAATTTTGAACTTGATCGGAGGAGAGTACTATTAAGGATAGTACTTCTTCAAGAATCTGCCATTGATTGGCATCATGAGTGTATCGCCATTTGAAGTTATGAGACGATATGACCCATTTGAGTAGACTGACTCTACTACAAACGGCCCTTCCCATTTGGGTTGGAATTTTCCTTTTGTCTTGTGCGTCATCACCATGGGTCTTCTGACGGCTAAGACAAGGTCTCCTTTCTTGAAAGTTCGCACTTTGACTTTCTTGTTGAAGGCTCTGGTAATCCGAGCTTGGTAAAGCTCGATTTGTTGTTGGGCCTGCAGACGTTTGTCATTCAAGGCCTCCAATTCCTGGAGTCGCTGTCGGTGCTTCTCCTCTGTTGTCATCTCCGATGTCAAGGCGACGCGTAGAGATGGAATTTGGATTTCCAGTGGAAGCACGGCTTCACACCCTTATACCAAAGAAAATGGCGTAGCTTTAGTCGGGGTTCGCACAGTTGTGCGGTAGGCCCATAAGCATTCACCCAGCTTATCGTCCCAGTCACATTTGACTTTTCGAGATGAATTTCTTGAGAAGCTTGCCAATGGTCTTGTTGAAAGCTTCTGCGAGACCATTAGCGGCGGGGTAGTATGCCGTTGAGGACACACTCTGGATTCTGAACTTGGCACAGAATCTCTGGAAAGCCTGACTGATGAACTGGGGTCCGTTGTCGTGGACAATTCGTCGAGGTACCCCAAACGGTAAATGACGTGATGCTTCACGAACTTGATCACATCAGATGACTTCACCTCCTTCAAAGGAACGGCCTCAGCCCATTTGGAGAAGTAATCAGTTATTGCCAAAATGAACCGATGTCCTTTTGATGACGGCGGGCTGATAGGGCCAACCACATCCATCCCCACATTTCAAATGGCCAAGTAGAAGCCGTGGAGTGAAGGTAACCTGGTGCTTGATGGATGAAATCGCCATGTACTTGGCAGGCGTGACATCTTTTGGCATAGGTGATGGCCTCAGCGATCATCTTGGGCCAATAATATCCCAACCTTTGGAGTCGGTATGCAAGTTTTGGGCCAGGTTGATGGGCTCCACACATGCCGTCATGGGCTTCTTTCAATACCTCCTGTGCCTCTTTTGTGAAAGGCAGCGAAGCAAGATCCCGTCATGCGATCGACGATACAGTGTTCGTGTAATCGCATTATAGTAGAATTTAGGGACTTTCTTTCGAATGGCAGCCGCTTCCTTGGTGTCCTCAGGTAAGATGCCATACAGGACATAATCGATGTAAGGGAATCGCTAGTCTTTAAGCTCTGGACCGGTTAACAATTCTAGTGCTTCTTTGCTTTGAGAATCTCCTGTTGGCTCCTGGTAATCCTCAGGAGCAATTCTCGGGCAATACAGGTCATGGCTGTAGACAAATACCTTCTCTACTGCTCCAGCTGGAAGAGTTAAAGAGGCAGCGAGGGATGCCAGTGCATCTGCATGCGCATTTTGCCTACGCGGTACATGGTCGATGTAGAAGTTTGTAAACTTCCCAGCCATGTGGACGATCACGTTGTAATAGGGTACTAGGTCTTCATGTCTGACTTCGTACTCCCCGCGAAACTGGCTAACGATGAGTTTGGAGTCACCATATGCCTCGAGATTTTTAACGTCAATCTCATCGGCGAACTGCATCCCAATCAAAAGAGCGTTGTACTCCGCTACATTGTTGGAGCACGGCTCAGTTAATGAGACAGCTCGAGGAATCACATAGTTCTGTGGGGAGACGAGTACTACTCCTACTCCTGCTACTAGGTGTCCTTTTAGGCTTGTTCTTGATGCACCATCAAAGAAAAGTTGCCACACCTGCCTTTCAAAGGATGTCTGGGTCTGGCAGGCTTCAGCGACCTCATCTGGGAGATCATCGTAAAATTTGGTTACCCTCGGATCTGGATGCTCAGCCAGGAAATCCGCCACCGCTTGTCCTTTAATGGCCTTCTGTGGTAAAAAGTGCATCTCATATTGAGATAACAATATGGCCCATTTTGCCAGTCGGCCATTTAGCGATGAAGGCTTTGTCATGAGTAACCTCAAGGGTTTGTTGGCCCAAGAGGTTACACTCTCTTGTTTTGTGTTTTGATGATGACAAACCAAATAAGAGCTATTTGGTACTAATGAATTTGTTCAAGATAAGTTTCAGGTTTTGTACCATGTTTGGAGACCATTGGCTTAGCTTTTGCAAGAACTTCGAAGTTTCACATAGCAAGGAAGGCAAATTGCACAATCAAGGAAGAATCATAGAAGAGAAGGCACAAGCAAGGCATTGGATGGCTCAAAGACTTGAAGATTGCTCAAAGAGTATTTAATCATTGTATTTTTAGTTTTATAGTTTGTTAAAGAATAGTGGATAGGTTTGAAGCTCTATCACACACGTTTTTGCGCACATGTTTATTCCAAAATGTTTTCTTATAATTTATACAAAAACATTTTGTTTACAAGATTTGGCCTACAGATATATATTTGTGTTTTATACAAATCTATGTTCAAAACTATTTTTATCAAAATCAAAATCCCCTTTTATTTTCTCTTCAAAATCCTGATTTTTGACCTGAGCCAGTCGACCGAACGGTCGACCGGACCTATGACAGGTTGGCCGGTCGACCGTCCCAGTCGACCGTGGCTCTGGCTGTGCACATATCTGTGTGCACGTTGTATCGGTCGACCGACCGGTCGACCGACTGTAAGCATCTTTGCTCTCGGTTAGATTGGGTCGACCGGGCGGTCGACCGCTGGCCTGCAACGGTCACATTTTTGAACTTGCGGTCGACCGACCGGTCGACCGACAGAGCCGTTTGAACAGTAACGGGCATTTTTTTCTGAGCTGTTTATTTTTGTCTTTTTCTCACTTAAGTGAGTTTAAATGACTTATTTTGGGTTTAATACATTCTGATTAGCCTTAAAAATGTTTTATCTTCTAACCCTAGCCCTCTCCTATAAATAGGGGTGTTTGGGGAGAGATTGGTTCACCTAATTATTACAAGAAAAATTCAAAAGTTTAAGGCATTCAAAAGAGTTTGGTTTTTGGTTTTTGTGCTGAAATTCTCTCTCATTTTCTGAAGTGTTTTTCAAAAGAACTCTCTGATTTCATTTTCTTTTCTCCTTGCACACAAGAGCTTCATTCCTACTCATTGTTCTCTAAGGACCTTTTGTAAGGGAAGAGACAATTGAAAGAGAGAGTTTGTGGTCTTTTTACTACTCAGAAATTCCTTGTACTTGAGATTGTGGAGTTGGGTACTCCATTGTATTTGTGATCTTGGTGATAGTGGAAGTAGCTAGAATCCTTCTGGGGAAGGCGGGGAGTAGAGCTGGGTGCTCGAACCTCGATAACATATCTTTGTGTTTGCGATTGGTTTACTTTTCCTTGTCATTACTTATTGCTTGAGATTGTCATTGCCATATTCATTTTCATTCATATTGTCAATCATTATCCCATACAACAAGGTTGCATTGCGCACCTCTAACTCATTTTACGAGGAAGCCGGAGGAAGGAGTTCAGAGCCCTTAATAGGGAATTCGGCTCTTAGTCTTGTTTTGGGAGATTGTTGCATTACATTTGCATCATAATTTTTAAATTGCTCATTGATTAGCATCATCACCTATTCACCCCCCCTCTAGGTGATTTTCAATTGGTATCAGAGCTTGGACTCTAGATTTTGGCTTAACATCCATAGAGAGATCCTTAAAATTTGATAATCAACATTTCTCATTTCATTCATTTATCACTAGTAAACATGGCCGATAACATTAAATCCCCACCTAAATTTGATGGACTCAACTTCCCTATTTGGAAGGTTAGGATGACTATCTTTTTGCAATCATTAGGTAGTTTAGTGGCTAAGTCCTTGACCAAACCCTATGTAGCACCCGATAGTGATGAGAGCACATGGACCGACTTCAACTTTAGAGAATATGAGGCTAACTCCAAGGCCCAAAACTCCCTTTTAACCGCCTTGAATGAGGATGACCTTACACGGGTAATTCATTGCCAATCCGCCTATGAGATTTGGCAACACTTATTGGTCACACATGAAGGGACTTCACAAGTCAAGAGAGCTAAGATAGATCTCTTGAGGTCTCAATATGAATCATTTAAAATGTTTGATGATGAATCTATTGATTGTATGATTACTAGATTCACTAAAATCACCAATGGTCTTTCTTCCTTCGGTGAAGTCATCTCCAACGATCAAAAGGTGCGCAAAGTGATTCGGGCTCTTCCTCCATCTTGGGAGATAAAGGCCACCACCTTGAAGGAATTGAACGACAAAGATGAGATGGACATCATTAGTCTCATTGGGAACCCAAAGACCCATGAGATGGAGAAGAAAGCAAGAGAAGAGGCCGCTCCAACAAAGAAGAAGTCCTCAGCTTTCAAGTCTTCATCCACTCTTGAAGACGATGAAGAAGATGAAGAAGAAGATGAGGAGCTCTCCCTCCTTGTGCGAAATGTCAAAAGGATGTACCGGAGGAACAAGCTCAACTTCCGGAGAAAATTTGAAGGAAAAGAGGAGAGGAAAATTATATGCTACAATTGCCGAAAGCCCGGACACATCATGGCGGATTGCCCAGAGTTCAAGAAGAAGATGACCTCCTCCTTCAAGCCAAAGAAATCGGAAGAAAAGAAAGCGTATAAGGCAACTTGGGATTCGGAAAGCGAGTCCGAGGAAGAGGCGGATGTAGCAAATATGTGTTTCATGGCAAACACACCTAAGGTAACCCCTCAACCCCTTGATGATGAAGATGATGAGTTAAGTAAGGAAGTTCTTGTACATGCTTGTGTTGAACTTTCTGAAACTTATGATAACAAGAAAATTGAATGCTTTAAATTGCAAAAAGAAGTTGCTTTCTTAAAAATCAACTTGCTATGGTTTCCAAAGAAAAAGATGATATTTCTTCCAACCTCATTTCTATCAAAATGAATTTAGTGCCTACAAGGTTTCATGTAAGGCCAAATTTCCTATTGTTGATGAAAAAGAAATTTCTTCTTTAAAAACCAAAATGGTTGATTTCGAGAAGGTTTTGAAAGATTGTGCTTTTAACACTAAGAACTTGAGGAAAAATTTTCTAAAAAGCACACATCACATGCTAAGATTCCTCATGCTCACACTACACCTAACACTTCTCATCCTCATGCTCACAAAGCTCATGCTCACAAATCACACACCCATTATGCTTTTAAATATGGTAGAGTATATAGATGCACATATTGTGGTAAAAATGGACATTTAGCTAAGTTTTGTTATGATCAATTAAATAGATCCAATAATCTTGTTTGGGTTCATGGCTCTAACCCTCAAGGACCCAAGAAAATGTGGGTACCAAAATTAAGTCCTAAATTGTTTGATGTAGGTACACACCAAGGCTCCAAGACGTAGGGAACGGTGGTACCTTGATAGTGGTTGTTCAAGACACATGACGTGGGATATCAACAACTTTACAACCCTATCAAGGTACATGGAAGGTGGCTCCGTCACCTTCGGGGATGACTCCAAAGGGACTATCATCGGTATAGGTAACATTCAAATTGGTGCATCTCCTATTGTTGAGAATGTTGTTTTAGTTGAAGGTTTGAAACATAATTTGCTTAGCATTAGTCAATTTTGTGATCGTGGACTTAAAGTTATTTTTGATGATTGTTCTTGTAAGATTTTTGATATTAAGACAAATGATTGTATTCTCACCAGTTTTCGTGATGATAATGTTTATATCATTGACATGCTTAATATAGATTGTTCTACTAAATGCTTAAATGCTTTTGATGAAAATTCTTGGCTTTGGCATAGAAGATTAGGACATGCATCTTTTGAACATCTTTCTAGGATTAATTCAAAGGAATTGGTGAAGGGTATTCCTTACTTGAAGTTTGAGAAAGACCGCATTTGTGGTGCGTGCCAACTTGGGAAACAAACCAAGTCTTCCTTCAAACCAATCAAGGATATCATGTCAACTAGGCCTTTAGAATTAATTCATATGGATCTTTTTGGACCTACTAAAACTAAGAGTTTAAATGGTAGTAGATATGCATATGTTTTGGTTGATGATTTTTCCCGTTTCACTTGGGTTTTCTTTTTGGAACACAAAGATCAAACCTTTTCTCATTTTAAGATTTTTCGAAAAAGGGTTGAAAAAGAAAAAGGTTTTCCGATTTTGAAAATAAGGAGTGATAGAGGTGGTGAGTTTGTAAACCAACTCTTCATGACTTATTGTGATGAAAAGGGAATTAAGCATGAAATGTCTTGTCCTAGGACTCCACAACAAAATGGAGTTGTAGAAAGGAAAAATAGAACACTTCAAGAGATGGCTAGGACAATGATAAGTGAATACGACCTCCCTCAATATTTATGGGCCGAGGCCGTAAACACCGCATGCTATATATCTAACCGTATTTATTTGTGTAAAAATTCTTCCAAAACATCTTTTGAAATGTATCACTCTAGAAAACCTAATGTTGCTTATTTCAAAGTTTTTGGATGCAAGTGTTTTGTTTTAAATACTAAAGAGAATTTGGGTAAATTTGATGCTAAGGCTTATGAAGCAATTTTTGTTGGATATTCTACAACTAGTAAAGCTTATAGAGTATTCATTAGATCTTCACGTACCATTGAAGAATCCATGCATGTTAAGTTTGAAGAATCTAATGTGTTTGTTGAGAATGTTGTAGAGATTGAACCATTAGGTGAAGACATGGAGAGACTATCCTTGAAGGACTCACCCGCTCAAGAAGAAAAGCTAGATTCAATTGGTGAAGTTCAAGAGGATAAAGAGGAAAGCTCTCAACCGCTTCCTAAAGCTTGGAGATACGCTACAAATCATCCTAAGGAGCTCATCTTGGGTGATGCATCTAAAGGAGTCACAACGCGCTCCAAACTCCATGACCTATGTGGTA
Organism: Agave tequilana; assembly: GCA_038442645.1. Lineage (NCBI taxonomy): Eukaryota > Viridiplantae > Streptophyta > Magnoliopsida > Asparagales > Asparagaceae > Agave > Agave tequilana. Next base: position 93,917 of record JAVJIF010014387.1, on the reverse strand, counting down.
ACTTTGCTTTCATTTCTCATTTTGAACCCAAAGGCATTCTCGAAGCCGAGACGGACCCATATTGGTTGCTTGCCATGCAAGAGGAACTCAATCAATTTGAGCGCAACCAAGTTTGGCACCTTGTTCCTAAACCCACGATAGACCAATAATTGGTACTAAGTGGATCTTTAGAAACAAGATGGATGAGTTCGGAAATGTCATTAGGAATAAAGGTAGGTTAGTGGCCCAAGATTACACTCAAGTTGAAGGAATTGACTTTGAGGAGACCTTTGCACCCGTAGCACGGCTTGAAGCCATACGGATGACACTAGCTTTTGCATCTTTCAAAAATTTTAAACTTTTTCAAATGGATGTGAAAAGTGCATTTTTGAATGGTTTTATTAATGAAGAAGTTTATGTTTCTCAACCTCCCGGTTTTATTGATCATGTTCATCCCGATTTTGTTTTTAAACTTGATAAAGCTTTGTATGGATTGAAACAAGCTCCAAGAGCTTGGTATGAAAGGCTTTCTAGTTTTCTCATTTCAAATGATTTTATTAAAGGTAAAGTAGACACCACTCTATTCACTAAGCATGTTGATAATGATATATTAATTGTGCAAATTTATGTTGATGATATAATTTTTGGTTCTACTAATGAGCTTTTGTGCAAGGATTTTGAAAAGGTAATGCAACTTGAGTTTGAAATGTCTTCAATGGGTGAGCTCAATTTCTTCCTTGGACTCCAAATCAAGCAATTGCAAAACGGGACGTTCATAAGTCAAGCCAAGTACGCAAAGGAACTTGTAAAGAAGTTTGGACTTGAAGGCTCAAAGACTTGCAACACTCCCATGGCAACTACAACCAAGCTTGATAAAGATGACCAAGGTAAAAATGTTCATATTAATTATATAGAAGCATGATAGGAAGTCTTTTATATTTAACGACAAGTAGGCCGGATATCATGTTTAGTGTGTGTCTTTGTGCTAGATTTTAATCGTGTCCTAAAGAGTCCCATCTTATTGCGGTAAAACGCATTATTCGTTATATTAAGGGCACTATTGGGATGGGTCTATGGTATCCGAAAATCGGAGATTTCTCAATGACGAGTTATTCGGATGCCGACTATGCGGGTTGTAGAGTAGATAGAAAGAGTACTAGTGGGACATGTCAATTTCTTGGTAATTGTCTTGTTTCATGGTCCTCTAGGAAACAAAATTCTGTAGCACTCTCAACCGCCGAGGCGGAGTATGTTGCCGCAGGGGCTTGTTGTGCACAAGTCCTTTGGATGAAACATACTCTCCTTGATTTTAATTTGCATTTTGATCATATAAAAATATTTTGTGATAATACTAGTACTATACACATGACTAAGAATGCAAATCAACATAGTAAGACCAAGCACAATGAGATTAGATATCACTTTCTTAGAGATCATTTTGAGAAAGGAGATATAGATATTGATTATGTTTCCACGGATTTACAACTAGCCGATATTTTCACTAAACCACTTGATTTTGCTAGATTTTCGTTTATTTGTGGAGAACTTAATGTTTGTGTTATTGATTAAACATGTTTTTCATAACCTTTTTGATGTATGACAAAAAGGGGGAGAATAAGTTTACATGGGACAAAAATAAGTTCATTTGGTCTTGGTTCCATATGAATTTATATGTTTTTATGAGTTTTATGAGTTTTTGTTATGAGGTCTTGGTTCCATATAAATTTATATGTTTTTATGAGTTTTATGAGTTTTTGTTATGAGGTCTTGGTTCCATATGAATTTATATGTTTTTATGAGTTTTATGAGTTTTTGTTATGAGTCTTGTGTTTTATGAATTTGAGAACTCTTGAATTTTGTGTTTTCTTGGTATTGTTTCAATTTGGTTTCAATTGGCATCAAGAGTATGTTTTTGTGTTTTTAATAAATTCTTGTTTTTTTAGCATAAATATAGCATAATTTGAGGGGGAGTCTTCTCCTCCCCCATATTTTTGTCTATAGCCTATTTGTTTTATCATCATCAAAAAAGGGGAGATTGTTGGCCCAAGAGGTTACACTCTCTTGTTTTGTGTTTTGATGATGACAAACCAAATAAGAGCTATTTGGTACTAATGAATTTGTTCAAGATAAGTTTCAGGTTTTGTACCATGTTTGGAGACCATTGGCTTAGCTTTTGCAAGAACTTCGAAGTTTCACATAGCAAGGAAGGCAAATTGCACAATCAAGGAAGAATCATAGAAGAGAAGGCACAAGCAAGGCATTGGATGGCTCAAAGACTTGAAGATTGCTCAAAGAGTATTTAATCATTGTATTTTTAGTTTTATAGTTTGTTAAAGAATAGTGGATAGGTTTGAAGCTCTATCACACACGTTTTTGCGCACATGTTTATTCCAAAATGTTTTCTTATAATTTATACAAAAACATTTTGTTTACAAGATTTGGCCTACAGATATATATTTATGTTTTATACAAATCTATGTTCAAAACTATTTTTATCAAAATCAAAATCCCCTTTTATTTTCTCTTCAAAATCCTGATTTTTGACCTGAGCCAGTCGACCGAACGGTCGACCGGACCTATGACAGGTTGGCCGGTCGACCGTCCCAGTCGACCGTGGCTCTGGCTGTGCACATATCTGTGTGCACGTTGTATCGGTCGACCGACCGGTCGACCGACTGTAAGCATCTTTGCTCTCGGTTAGATTGGGTCGACCGGGCGGTCGACCGCTGGCCTGCAACGGTCACATTTTTGAACTTGCGGTCGACCGACCGGTCGACCGACAGAGCCGTTTGAACAGTAACGGGCATTTTTTCTGAGCTGTTTATTTTTGTCTTTTTCTCACTTAAGTGAGTTTAAATGACTTGTTTTGGGTTTAATACATTCTGATTAGCCTTAAAAATGTTTTATCTTCTAACCCTAGCCCTCTCCTATAAATAGGGGTGTTTGGGGAGAGATTGGTTCACCTAATTATTACAAGAAAAATTCAAAAGTTTAAGGCATTCAAAAGAGTTTGGTTTTTGGTTTTTGTGCTGAAATTCTCTCTCATTTTCTGAAGTGTTTTTTAAAGAACTCTCTGATTTCATTTTCTTTTCTCCTTGCACACAAGAGCTTCATTCCTACTCATTGTTCTCTAAGGACCTTTTGTAAGGGAAGAGACAATTGAAAGAGAGAGTTTGTGGTCTTTTTACTACTCAGAAATTCCTTGTACTTGAGATTGTGGAGTTTGGTACTCCATTGTATTTGTGATCTTGGTGATAGTGGAAGTAGCTAGAATCCTTCTAGGGAAGGCGGGGAGTAGAGCTGGGTGCTCGAACCTCGATAACATATCTTTGTGTTTGCGATTGGTTTACTTTTCCTTGTCATTACTTATTGCTTGAGATTGTCATTGCCATATTCATTTTCATTCATATTGTCAATCATTATCCCATACAACAAGGTTGCATTGCGCACCTCTAACTCATTTTATGAGGAAGCCGGAGGAAGGAGTTCAGAGCCCTTAATAGGGAATTCGGCTCTTAGTCTTGTTTTGGGAGATTGTTGCATTACATTTGCATCATAATTTTTAAATTGCTCATTGATTAGCATCATCACCTATTCACCCCCCTCTAGGTGATTTTCAGGGTTGACTTTGGATATGACATTTATGGTTTGGCCTGCCAGATAGTGTCGCATTTTCTGAATGACGAACACCAGTGCCAAACATTCCTTCTCGATCGGGTTGTACCGATGTTCGGCTCCGATCATTGTTCTACTCAGATAGTAGATCGCTTTTTCTCGTCCTTGATCATCATTCTGGGCTAGTAGAGCTCCCAAAGAATGATCCATTGCTCGAACGTATACCAGGAAAGGTTTTCCGGATATCGGGGCTGCAAGGACTGGTGGTTGGGTGAGGTAGTGCTTGATTTCCTCAAATGCTTGTTGGCAAGCGTCGTCCCAAATGAACGAAACACCCTTCTTCATTAGTTTAGCGAAGGGTTGGCATCTTCCGGAGAGGTTTGAGATGAACCTGCGGATGTACGCCAATCGTCCTTGCAATCCCCTGAGTTCCTTGAGATTTCTCGGAGGTTGCATCTCCTGGATAGCGCGAACCTTTTCCGGGTCTAAATGGATTCCTGTGGAAGTCACTACAAACCCTAGGAACTTGCCGCTGGCCACCCCCAGGAAAGATTTGGTAGGATTCATCTTCAACTGATGGGCCCGCATGATGTCGAAGACAACTTTTACATCAGTGATATGATCACCTTTAGCGCGGCTTTTTACCGCAATGTCATCAACATAGCATTCCACTGTTCTGCGCATTTGCCGATGGAAAATGGCGTTCATGGCCCTTTGATATGTTGCCCCCGCATTCTTCAGTCCGAAGGGCATGATGGTATAGCAGTATACCCCCAGTGGTGTTCTGAAGGATGTGTGCTTTTCGTCATCAGGATACATTTTGATCTGATTATATCCTGACAATCCGTCCATGAAGGACATTCGTTCGAATCCACATGTATTGTCAATCATGACATCTGTGATTGGCAGTGGGAATTTGTCCTTGGGACAGGCCTCGTTCAGATCACGAAAATCGATACAGATCCGGATCTTTCCGTTTTTCTTAGCAACGGGGACGATGTTGGCTACCCGGTCGGGATGTTGCTCTTCCCTGATGAAGCCAGAATCTATAAGCTTTCTGACTTCTAATTGAATTGCCTCCATTATCTCTGGACGGAACCGTCGCTGCTGTTGTTTGACCGGCTTTATGTCCGGATTGATGTTGAGGCGGTGCATAGCCACTTGAGGATCAAGTCCGGGCATGTCTTCGTAATTCCAGGCGAAGACATCTTTATACTCTTGAACAAGAGATATTAGATCCTTTTTCTCTGACGGTGACAGGCCATCGCTTATGAAGATGGGCTTAGGATTAGCCTCATCCCCCAGATTGATCTGAACAATCTTGTCTTTTGTGGGTGGCTCGCGCTGTTCAAGCGGGTATCCCAAAGAGTATTTAAATGTTTGATCCAGGGATCTGTATCGGATTGGATCATTTCTTCATCTCCGTCTTCCAGGTGGCTTGTTGAAACCATGTTCACTGAAAGTTCTCCAAAGATGTTGCCGACACTAGCATCTGACTCCTATGATGACGTGCCTGAAGAGTAATCGTGACCTGATGATTCTTGAGAATCAGAGGCTGATGGAGCCGGAGTTGATACATAGCCCAATCCCCTGCGAGTCTGATGATAATAATCGGGTGCATTCCTTTTGGCACAAAGGATCGAAGTAGCGTTCTCTTCCGTTGCCGAAGTTCAAACCGGGTCTGCTGGTTAGGTCATACCCTATGTTTTTCATCATTCTGAGTGCCTTTGGCTCATAATGACCGAACTGAGGGCATTCCTGCTCGTTTTCTAATTCTTCATGATTCATTGGTTCGGATTCAATTCGTCCGAAGAGAATTGGTCTTTGGCCCTTCCTTCTCGCTAGAACCATGAATATTGATTGTTGCTCATCGCCGACATTTCGACATGTTTTTAAAGGACGATTTCACTTGTACACGCAACGATGTCAAAGCATCCATTGCCGACCAGAGATCGTCATCCACGTCGGTACTAGTGTCTGACGGCACTGAATCAGAAGCAAACACAGAAAAATACGCTAAATCTAATTCTTCATTAATGTACCAACTGCCTACATCATCGGCGGAGGTATTATCAACATCGGGCTTATTAATGCCCGTCACAGGTGGATCTAGCTCCCACGCACACTCATCTTCCTCCAGCTCGGTGTCGGCTTCATTGCCAGAGTCTGGTTCCTCTGGTTGCGGGACTTCATCTATTTCCACAGATTCCTGATATAGGAGGGAATCTGTGAAATAATTCTCCACTCCCTTGAACGGATGCCTCTCGGCAATCAGCGTTCGCATCTTTCCACTCCCGTCAATATATTTCATGACTTGGTGGAGAGTAGAGGGAACGATAGAATTGCGATGAATCCAGGGTCTTCCCAGCAGTAGATTGTAGGAGGTGTCAGCATCTATGACGTAGCATGTCACCTCTGACCTTAGGTCTCCAATCTGGCATTTGAGCTTGACCTTTCCCATCGGATGGGTACTATTGGCATTGAACCCATAAATGGTCGTCTGGGTAGGGCTCAAACGGTGAGTAGGAATCCCGAGATGTTGCATGACCCTACGAGGCATGATGCTCAACGCAGACCCGGGATTTACCTGGATGCGATTCACCTCAGATGATCCAATATACCCTGCGAAGTAAAGGGGTCGATCGTGCTTCCCTTTGACTTGCATGTCTTCTGCCGTGAAGGTAATGCAGGGAATATTTTGGGAGGCGTGGAGGCAATCCTCTACATCTTCCTCCTTCGGTAGCTGGGTCATGAAGACCTCAGCATTAGCCAGAGCTTATCGTAGAGCTTCTCTGATCAACTTCGATAGTCTAAGAAGCTCATAAAGAGTAATCCGCGCTGGGATATTGGCTAACTCAGCCAGGACATCAAAGCGGTAAGGTGCTGTGGATCCTTCCGCTATGTCTTTTGAAAGAACTCGAGAAAACCAAAGTTCTTTCTGTTTCCCCTCGGGTTGCTTCGTAGAGGGCTTGGCTGGCTCTGTGGCGGGTCTTGGAGAGTTACCGCCGTTTCGTCATACTTTTTCAAATATGGCTGACCCGAACGGGTTTCTGCCACCAGCTGACTGGGTTCTGCGGCCAGAACTATTGTTTCCTCTTCCGAATCGGTCAGCGAGGGAACATCAGTCTCCGCTTCCCGCGAAGAGGCGCATACCACATTACAGGATGTGGCCTTAGCTTTACCTTTGGACTTCCTGCTGGTCACAGTGGTCATTGCTGGCCATCCACAAGGTCGGGATGAACCCACATGACTTCTCCCTGAGGTGTAGGGACAAGTACTAGGCCCTTCTCTTGCTGCTGGTGCGGGTCTATGTTGACCATTCTCAGCTCTCCTCTTGGGACAGGGACTACTCCAGAGGGTGTTGGGGGTTGTCTCCCAAACTGGAGAACTGACGTCATATTAGCCGTCACCTTCTTCTGCTCCGGTCGGAGTTTCAATACCTCCGCGTCAATTAGGGCTTGAAGGATGTCCTTGAAGACATAACAGCTCTTGGTTGGGTGTCCCAACATCCTGTGGTACATGCAGTAGTTGGGATTGTCGGTTTTACCGACTTCCTCGGGCGCCTAGCTTCAGGAAGCTTCAGTCGATTGCTCTTGTTGAGTAATTTGAAGAGCGAGTCGACATGTTCATCCTTGAAGGAATACTGCTTGTTGGCCCGCGGCTGGCTTGAAGAGCCACTTCCTTTGACCGGTTGAGGTTTAGCAGGGGATTTGGTTTCTGCTGCCAAGTTATCCTTCCTTTTGGCTTGGAGGGATGTGTCTGGCGCACGCCTTGTCGACCTCTCAGGCCTGGGCTTACCTTCTTTCGCTCTGACGCGGGCGACAATCTCCTCAGCCTGTTCACCCTGCTGGATCAATTGCTTCCAGGTGCGGCTTTCAGCAACTCCTATTTGAGCAAGGAGTGAGGTTTGGAGGTTGTGGCGGCATGTTTCCACCAGGGTGGTCATACCACTTGGGCATCGAAGTGCCACGTTCCGAAATCTTTCTACGAAAGACTTAACGGACTCTCCCTTTCGCTGCTTGGTGGCTAAAAGGGTAGGCATGTTGACCTCCGAGTCATCTTCAAAGAAGCGAGTTAAGAAAAGCCTCTCCAAATCGCCCCAGTTCTTGATGGAACCTTCAGGGAGCTTCATGAACCATTCAAAGGCCAGCCCTTTTAGGGTGCCGATGAATAAGCGCGCCAGGATGGCGTCGTTATCTACCACATTCCCAGTTTGGGACTTGAAATAGTAGATGTGTTGGTTCGGTGAACCTTTCCCATCAAATGCTTGGAGGGTTGGAGCCTTGAACTTGGGCGGATATGGAACCAGGTCCCATTCGGCTGGATATGGGCGGACCACTCCTGCTTCTTCGAGACCTTTCCGATTGGTAAGGGCTTCAAGGCGCTGCTCCAACTGATTCATTCTTTTAGAATGAACCTTTCCCTGGTCTTGATCGTTCTTTTCCTGCGACGAGGATTTAGACGAACCAGTGGTGGGTTGCTCTTTCTTCTCGGAGTATTCGGAAGATGAGCTTTCTCCCTCTTTTCGCTTGCCCTTAGACTTTTTAGGGGGAGATTTCTTCCTGTCTTTGAGCAGCTGTGCGAGCATTTGCTTGAGAGAGTCGATGGATTCTTGCTGTGCACGAATCATCTCAAGTTGTTCCTTCTGGACCTGGGCTTGCAGTTCCAGGCGCCGGGCTGTCTCCTCAGGAGTGCTCGTCATGTAGGTGAAGGCCTCCTTCTCGATGGAAGAGTTCAAGGCCTGCGATTCTGCTACAGCAGAATGAGAGTCATTCATTTTAACGCCCTGGGCTAGGGCATTATAGTCAATCGGGGGAATGGCCCCGGTCCGGGTGCAAGTGTGTCGGTACACTCCTTCCGGTTTAGAGTCAGACTCGTCGGAGCTGACTACAGGCTGTTTTTCCCTGCTCCTGCTTGCCATGTTAGCAGTGAGCTCCGAATACTCAGTGTCAGAGAATATCCTCCGCCTGTGAGAGCGCCTTCTTTTGGCTGAGGGGGGAATCAGGGTCAGCTGTCTAACCAAAGACTGCTAGTTCACGCCTGAATTACAACGGCACTCGGAGAGCATAGAGATGAGCCGTTGGCAGCAACATGATGAAGTGATGTGATTAGCACTTCTTTTCTTCGTCAAGTAATCTCTTAGATCCATGGAAAGAGGATCGAAGAGATTAGCCTCGCAACTTCGAGGGCACGAGGCATCTTTGTGCTGTACAGCCTGGACGCGGGATTCAGAGACGTGGTTCTCCGCGCCGCAGCTATACGACGCGTGTCTGGCGTCTCTGTTGAGATGAGACGCGACTGTCGCGTTGCTGCTTGGTGCGTCGGGGCACAGACGCTTGAGAGTGAGTGGGCTGCTGGGCCCCACGCCTAAGGGCACGTGCCTCTTGCACTTGACGAGGCGCGCAGGCTTCACCTTGGCGTCTGGTGAATTGGACTTCAGAGGACCTAATTTGGGGAGTCTCGCGTTTGGGCCGCCAAACGCGGACTTCGCGTGCTGGACGTGGCGCGGCTAAGACGCCGGATTGAACTTTGCGTCCTGCCTCAGTTGGACAATCAGAAGTCCCAACTTGCAGTTGACGCGCACGTCTCCTCTGTCGACGCTCAGCGTTTCGGTTGCGTCGTGGTGGTGGAGAAAAGCCAACGACGACTTGGTGCTGAGGGAGAGGGTGGACTGGCTGGACACCAGGGATTTTGACCACGCGGGTCTCCTGAAAGACGCTGATGCGTGTGTTCCGCATGGCGCGGTTGGTCGCAACGACAGTTGTGCCTGAGACCACGCGGGCCTCCTGAGAGACGTTGGCGCGTGTATCCTGCTTGGCACAGTTGGCTGCGACACCCTTCGCAGCAGCAGCGCCCGAGAGAGCCTCAGATCGGACTTCGGAGCCATTCCCAGTCGAGACCCTGCGACAGACGCGGGTCTTTGGGTTCTTGGAGCCGGAAGAGAGAAACTCTTCATACTTTGCCTGGTCGAACTCGACAACGAGCGATTCGACCATCTTCCCCTTATGGAGGACGTCACCTTGCGCCACGATTTGCTCGTCAGTGACAATGTAGTCCCCAGCGGAGTCGCCATCTCTTGTATGCGTCGGAAAAGAGGGGATCAAATTGTAAAATTTCTTTGATTGGATAGAAGATTACAACAGACCAGTCTTCCGATTACAAGGGAGGGAGGATGTTGAGCCTTGAATCCTCCTTTGTTTAAGGCTGGGTTCTTCAAGTGGCGGTGGAGAGTGAATCTTGTTCTCCGTTGACCGGGTGACCGTCGTAACCTTCCAGGGATCTCCTCTTCGGATGGTAGATGGAGTAACTCAGCTCTGTCTACCAAAACTCTCAAAGAGAAGATAGGCAAAGAGCAACATGAACACAGCAAGTTTTCTGAAGGGTTTAACTCTCTCTTTTCTCTCAGAAATCCTTCCACCGAAAATTCGACCCCTTCTTCATAGCGACGGGGCTATTTATAGGGGTTTCAGGGGCGTACGTGCCTCCTAAAAATACTCCATAATGGGGGCTAACCTTCCCCGTTATGTGGGCCGTGATTGGCCCCGAAACTGGGACGGTTACAACTGAGACGCGGGTGTCAACCCACGCGCCTTGGTGCGGCTGAGACGCGGGTTTTGACCCTCGCGCCTTGGAGCGGCTGAGACGCGGGTTTCGACCCTCGCGCCTTGGTGCGGCTAAGACACGGGTTTCGACCCTCGCGCCTTGGAGCGGCTGAGACGCGGGTTTCGACCCTCGCGCCTTGGTGCTGCTGAGACGCGGGTTTCGACTCTCGCGCCTTGGTGCTGCTGAGACGCGGCCAAAATTCTGCTTTTCAATGGCTTGTCTTTTAGTGATTTTTAGACAGCCTACAGACATGTATCAGGCAAGGCATGTTAGTTATACAATAGTAGCAATCAGTACCACCTGGTATTTTAATCAATCTCTTCCAGTGTCCCATACCACTGGCAGTTCATACTGGAGCCCGCACTCCAATCGAACCCATCCGGACATGGCCTACGGGTACCATATCCAAACGAGAGAGTGACCAAATAACAAGTGTTCCCGATATCACTATTGTGTATACTATTTTATTATTTTAATTGAAAACCCATAGTCGAGGAGCTCTTATCGGGTAGATGTATCCCGTGCATACCCGAGATCACGGCCTTAAACAAACCCCTGGCTGCTGAGACCAGTGCCCTCCGCTAAAGGGGAGCATGAATCAAGTAACAAGAGCTCATGGAGCAATTGGTAGGTAGCACTACCGTCCCCTGCAGTGGGAGAACAATATGGATCCAGTACATCACCCTATAAGATCTAATCAACCGTCAAGTCTCCCCCATACCCAAGTTAGCTTTATGATCTGATATGTCAAGTATACAATGGAATAAGAACAGATACAGTACATGATACGGGTAACATGATAACTGGACCAGAGTTCTGTTGATAGCATAGAACAATATAACGAGAAACGGGAACAATATAACATGAACAATATAACGGGAAACATGAACAATATATGTGGAAGTCCACATATAGCATATCAACAGCTCTCATGTCCAGTATCGGGAATATCCATATCATTGTAACAGGAATCAATCATATAACATGAATACGGGAACATGGAATAATAATACATGTAATAAGCACGGTGATCCATATGACAAGAAGATAGAAACAACACAGATATGTATAACTGTAATATGTAAGCATGACATATATGTGTATGATGATCATGCTAATATAAAATGCAGTAGCCCGTGCAGTGATATGCCGAGAATCCATGTAACGAGGATAACAATACATTACATAACGGTATTTCGTGAAGTGGTACCGCTACGTATCGGTGTGCCATGCCTACAAAATAACAGGTGTGCCGTGTCATAGTATCTGTGTAACATGCACAAGTAATAACTGTAGTCAGTGTCTACTATCATGTCCAGTGAACTACAGTATCCGTGTAGCCATAAGCCTGCGTAGCACTAATATATGTAGGAACAGTAGTCGACGGTGTTTTATAGTAACGGTGTCTAGCATGCATGTCTAGTACCAGTGAAATGTCATAGTGTATCTGTGGATCAATATGCATGTAACGTGACTGTGATACAAGCCATGTCATAATGGTGTACACGAATATGGTGACATGGTGGCCCGGGTGTCAGTGGCTGTGAAGGTATGATGACTGTGTCCGGGTAGTCTCTGCCAGTATTTATTGGTAATCTAAGTGCCTCCTTATCTTTCTTCTAAATCAGGAAATATCTAACCATGTGTTAGGTTATTCCTATTACCATGCATGTCCAATTATTATCAATTAATTATTAATAGGTATCAGTATTTATCCATATTCAAGATCTACCAATTCATTGCACTAAACATGATAAAAGATAATTTCTAAATAAAAACACTCACTAACTAGCCATAGGATGGTAGCTCTCTTCCCCACGATCGCAACGGATCCAGAATCATCCAAATCGGAGTCCGGATGCTCCCGATATCGCCCGAATACTAAAAAGAATAAAATGGGGTTAAATATGTAATAACTGAAAATATCTAGGGGCTATTTGTAATTTTACAGGGGCCTGAAAGTAATTTAAAATGTTACAGGGGCTAAAATGAAATTTTACCTTTAACGGGTCAGTTTTGGGTGTAAACGGGTCGGGTTTGAGTTAAACCCAAAACCCGTTTGGGTTCCCTTCTCAAAGAAGCCACAGCAGCAGCTGCCGTGCGGCTGCTGCTGCCGCCCAGGCGCGGCCGCCGCGCCTCCCCGGCGCCTCTCCGGCGCCCAAGGCCGTCGGAAACTCCCCTGTGAGAGAGAGAGAGAGAGAAAAGGAGGGGGTGGGGGTGCCAACCCTCCACCACCATCTCCTGGCCGGCGCCTGGCCGGCCACCCGCGCCGCCCGCCTGGCCTGGCGGCCTCCCACGCCGCCTGGCCTGGCCTGGCCGGCCTCCCACGCCGCCGACTTGGAGGGCAAGAGGGAGAGAGGGGGAAAAACAGGGGAAGAGAGAGATGGAGCAGGGGCTGGCGGTGGCCAGCCCCACCGGCGTCGCGCCACCACCGCGGCGGCTCCGCCCCGCCGGCGGTGCTAACTGAGAATGAGAGAGAGGGAAAGGGAGTTATTGAGAGAGAGAGAGGGAGAGAAGAATTTAAAGGAGAGAGGAAGGCGGTTGGGTTAGGCGGTGGAAAGAGAAGGATCCAGAGAAAAGAAGAAGGGAAAAGAAAAAGGAAAGAAAGATAAAGGTTTTAAATTATTAAAATAATATTATTTAATGCGGCCCAAAATTCGACTAGCTCCGAACGGTGCCCAAAAATTATAGAAAATAGAGAATATTATCCTGAGACAGAAGATGAAGACAGTTTGCAGAAATTCAATCCAGATTGCAAATTAAAAATCCTGAAAGATGACGCCGGTACCGGGCGACACCGGTTTGGCCCGATTTTCGATAAATTCAAAAAATCCCCAAAAATACCCTAATGTAGAGAACACGATTCTAAGGCACATGGTGAAAGCGGATTCCCAAAATTCTATTCCGTTTGTGCAATAAAAATCGAAAAGCCGATTATCGGTATCGGTCGACACCGACTACGGAGATTTTCCAAAAATAATCCAGAAAAATTCCAAAAATTCTAAAAAATCTAAAATATTAGAAAATGATTTTTAAAACTGAAATCAGCTCAATCGGACTACTACGGAGGTCAAATCAATTTTGTACGTTGTATCGCGTACTGATACGGTGAGACGTACACCGGGGATCAGGGGTTACAACATGAAATACCGATATCCAGTGTAACCGATATCTACATGCACTACGGTGCTTAGTGTACCAGTAGTTTGGTAAGGGTGATAGTGAAATAGTGACAAGATCCTGTATATAATGAAGTACGCGTGTCTTGGTGTCCATGTAGCAGTAGTGTGCAACCATACTAGTTATCATGCAGTGACAGTGTCTAGTGATTCTTTAATTGATCATCTAGCTTCGTGTCTATATTTACTGACATTGTATACAGATTCTTATTACAAAACATGACGTTTCGCGAGTTAAGTTATTAATTTAACAGTGCTAGTGCTTCACCCATAATTACGGTTTCATAACGAAAGCTAAACATGAATACATAAATATAATTTAGAAAAAGAAAACACTCACAAACTAGCCACAGGAAGGTAGCTCTCTTTCCCACGATCGCAACGGATCTAGAATCGTCCAAATCGGAGTCCGGATGCTCCCGATATCGCCCGAATACTAAATCATACAAAAAGGGTTAATTATGTAAATAAAATAATCAATGCAAATACTGAATGTCCAGGGGGGTTTCTGCAAATATACCTTTATTGGGTTCGGATGCGGGTTTGGCTCTTAACGGTCGGGTCCAGATCCACAACCCATACCCACTTAACTTAAGTTAAATGGGAAACGGGTTGAATTGGGGGTTTATTTGGGTTAACTTGGGTTATTGGGTTTGGGTTCTACCCAAACCCAATAAAGGAGCCACAACAGTAGCAGCAGCATCCTTGCTGCTGCTGTGGGCCTGCGCAGGCCGGCCGGTCAGCTCCGCTGGCCGGCGGCACCGGATGGCCGGCCGGCGGCGACCCCGGCCGCCGGCGGCGGCCCGACTCCGACCGAGAGAGAGAGGGGGAGAGAGAATGAGAGATAGAGAGAGTGAGTGAGGGGGGAAAGCTGACAGGAAAAAGAAAAGAAAAGAAGGGAAGAAGAAGAAGAAGAAGAAGGAGAAGAAAAAGAGGGGGTGGCGGCGGTGGTGCCGGCCGTGGCTTGGGCGCGGCCGCCGGCGGCGGCGGCCGGCGGGCGGCGGTCTGGCCTGGCCGCTGGCGGCGGTCAGGGCCCCCTTGTGGGTGGGTCTGCACAGAGAGAGGGGGAGAGATAGTGAGAGAGGGTTAGAGAGAGAGAGAGAATTAGAGAGAGAGAGAGAGAAAAAGTATTGAGAGAGAGAGTTTTAGAGAGAGAAAGAGAGAAAGAGAGAGGGAGGTTTTATAGGAGAGAGAGAGGCGGTGGGAGCAGTCAAAGGTGGTTGGGAGAGAAGTCGCTGAAAAGAGGAAGAAGGGAAAGAAAAAGAAAAGAAAAAGAAAAGAAGATAAATGATTAAAATAATATTATTTAATTCGGCCCAAAATTCGACTAACTCCAAACGGTGCCCAAATATTACAGAAAATAGAAAATATTATCCTGAGACGTAATATGAAAACGGTTTGAAGAAATACAGTTTAATTTGTAAATTAAAAATCCCGGAGTGTCTCGCCGATACTGGGCGACACCAGTTTGGCCGGATTTTCGATAAATTTAGAAAAATCTCCAAAATACCCTAACGTAGATAATACGATTCTAAGACATATAGTGAAAGCGGATTCTCAAAAGTCTACTCAATTTGTAAAATAAAAATCATAAAGCCGATTATCGGTATCGGTCGACACCGACTACGGAGATTGTCCAAAATAATCAAGAAAAATTCCAAAAAATGTTGAAAAATCTAAAATATTAAAAAATAATTTTTGAAACTGACATCGGCTCAATCGGATTACCAGAAAGGTCAAATCAATATTATACGTCGTATCGCGTACTGATACGGTGATACGTATATCAGTAATCAGGGGTTACAAAATCATACATACCAGCTGTAAATGATCCTTCTCGGATTGAAATCCCAAAAGGACAATCTGAAAATGAAATCACTAATGAGTCTAATACACGCCTAAAGTATGGTAGACCAATTGTTTAAAAAATAAAAAAAATCCTCGAAAAAGAAAAGGAGCCGATAAGCATGATGACGCCAATATGGAGGAATGTGTTCCCGAAAAAAATACAAAATAAACAAATTAAGAGATAGAAAACCTTAAAGGTATAAAAAATCATGAGATCTCTATTGATTATGTCAATACAGAAAGATTATGGAATCAAATTGAGATGAAAAATATGAATGAAATATTTTTTATTCCATAGCATATGATATTATTAAAGGAAATGAGGATTTTGAACCAAGATCCGTCACTAAATGTCAAAAAAGACATGATTAAAGTAAACAGAAAGACGCTACACAGACTGAATTGAATTCGTTTAATAAACGTAAAGTATTTAGATGTATTGTTCTCACGCCTGAAACCATGAGACCAATAAAATACAAATGAGTTTTTATGTGAAAGCACAATGAGAAAAACGAGATTGTGAGATGCAAAACTCGACTTGTTGCACAAAATTTTTCACAAAGACTTGGAATTGATTATGAAGAAACGTATTCTACAGTAATGGATGCAATTATGTTTAGATATTTAATTAGCCTAGCAGTTTCTAAAAATTTAAAAAAACGTCTTATGAATATTGTACAACTTATTTATATGGATCGCTTGATAGCGATATTTATATGAAAATCCCTAAAGAATTTAAGATTCCTGAAGCATCAAGTTGAAAACCCAAAGAGTTATATTCCATCAAATTATAAAGATCGTTATATGTGTTAAAGTAATCAGGACGCATGTCGTATGATCGCTTAAGCGAATATTTGTTAAAAGAAGGATATGTGAATAATCCTATATGTTCATATGTTTTAATAAAGAAAACAACGTCCAGATTTATTATCATTTCTGTCTATGTTGATGTTGATGATTTAAACTGACTCATAAAGAAATCTTAGAAGCAATGATGTACTTAAAGAATGAATTTGAAATAAAAGATCTTGGAGAAACCAAATACTATATTGGTTTACAAATTGAGCACCTTTAAAGTGGAATATTTTTGCATCAATAAATTATACTGAAAAGGCCTTGAAACACTTTAGCATGGATAAAACAAATCCTTTAAGCACTCCAATGGTTGTTAGATCACCGAATGTGAAAAAGAATCCATTTTGCCCTTGCGAAGATAATGAAGATGTTCATGATTCTGAAGTATCATGCCTAAGTACAATTGGAGCTCTTATGCATCTGGCTAACTGTACCTGACCAGATATAACATTAGCTACTAATTTATTAGCAAGATTTAACTCATCTCTTACACGGGGACATTGAAATGGAAATAGGCATGTATTTCGTTATCTTTGAGGAACAACTAATTATGCTTTGTTTTATTTCAGAGGATCAAAATAAGAAATGATTGGTTTTGTAAATGTAGGTTAACTGTCAGATTCACATAAAGTTAAGTCTCAAATAGGATATGTGTTCACATGTGGAGGTACGACGATCTCTTGGCGTTCACAAAAGCATACATTTATTGACACTTCTTCTAATCAAGTCGAAGTCATTGCGCCTCATATAGCAAGTTGAGAATTTGTATGATTAAGGTCTGTGACTCAACACATCCATGCAATTTGTGGATTACCAGCCGATAGAGATCCAATAGTACTGCTTAAGGACTATGCTGCATGCGTCGCTCAAATGAAAGAAGGATTCATCAAAAGCGACCGAACTAAGCACATACTCTCAAAGTTCTTCTCATTCAGCCAAAGCTTGAAAACAATAAGAAAATTAATATTCAATATATCCGATCAAGTGATAGAACGACATAATTCTTTATAAAGGCACGTCCCACTATAACTTTCAGAAAGCTTATTCGTGATATTGGAATGTGTCATCTGCGAGATTTATGAAGAAGAACTACTTGTGTCAACTTAAGGGGAGCTTACGTGGCTGCACTCTTTTTCTCTTATTATGGTTTTGTCCTACAGGTTTTCTTAATAAGGTTTTTAACGAGGCAATATAGAACACGTATATAAAGATGGTGTACTCTTTTTTTTTCTTCACTATGATTTTATCCCACTGGATTTTCCTAGTAAAATTTTTAATGAGACATCATGAATGGTGGACAGACAAGAGGGAGTGTTATGAATATGGTCATCCACTATCCTCCATACTCCAACCACTCACCACCCATAATAAAGGTGGTTACTATTGACTGAATAGTAACCTAAAGTTTTTCTATAAATAGGCGCCTCCTGATTCATTTCAGTGTACACTTTAGAAATCAATAAAAATTTCTCCTTTTACTATCTCTTTAAAATTCTTTTTCTCAGTGTTATAGTTTTTTCGGATTTTACAACATATCCAACTTTGGGTCTGTTTGGTTGTCATAATTGGCCGTAATTCATAAGTCATAATTGGTAAAGTCTTTTACAGTTGTAAATGAGTTACATGCATGTAAGTTTTAAGATGTTTGGTTGGTAATATAAAGTTGTAAGTGACAATATGTATTGTGTTTTACGGTATTTGATTGTCGTAATGTATAAATCGTAAGTGAAAAAATTGATCACAAAATTAATTATTTGGTGATTTAAAAATTTTAATATTGCAAATAAATACTAAGAGTGCTAAATATTAAAAAAAAATTATATTAATATAAAAATAATACAAATTTGCATGACCACAAAATTAAATGTAAGTGAGCTGTAAGTAAGTGGTAATTGAGTTGCAAGTGAGTGATAGTTGAGTTACATAAATGTTTTACGAATTACGGTCCAAACAAATATTATAACTGTAATTAAATTATAAATCATTTACAAATTATAATTTTTTTTCAGCTTTTACGTCCAAACAAACATCCCGTTCGTTTGAAAAATCCGCAGCACATTCCCGCCAAACGTTTCTAAGTCTGTGTGCCGCGTATCTCGCGGCAGATTGGTGGACCACCCAGAAAGGCACCGCCAGAAAACCATTCCCACTGACTTGAACTTGTCTCCAACCTATTTTTTATTAATTTATAATGGTTGCTCCTTCTCCATATGTCCGCATAGCACGTGCTTATATTATTATAAAATGGTCCCCTTTGCCCAATCCTATCCGAATCGATTCTCTGCATCACATCCTACGTGTACATCTCATCGTATCAAGATAACAATAGTTTCAAGAATTTTATAAGTAGACTTCACTGACTAATAAATAATCATATCAAGATAGCAATAATCTCGAGATTTATATAAGTAGACTTCATTGACCGACTACTCTCGAGAACCTTCTTTAATAAGTAGGCATACGCTTTGGACATGAATTCAACACCCCGCATCTCTCAAAGAAATTAAAGACATGTTCACTCTCCTCTGTTTTCTCTTGTTTCTTCTTTCTTCATCAGAATTGTTCCAACGTCTAGCCTTGGCCTCCTCCAATGAGTTCAAGTATTGCTCCAAGCAACAAGCAGCAGCGCTTCTCAATCTAAGGCAATCCCTCGGCAATCCTCCCTCTTTGAGCTCGTGGAATCCATCCGCCGACTGCTGCTCGTGGCCGGGCGTCCGCTGCGACTACAATCGCCGCACCGTCACCGAGCTCTCACTCGACTCCGACGCCAACCTCATCGGCAAAATCCCACCGTCCATCGCCAAACTCACAAACCTCACCTCTCTCCGCATTTTCGCCAATCCCCAGCTCTCAGGCACCATACCAAAATCCTTATGCAGGCTAACAAAACTGGTCGTGCTCGATCTCTCCGCTAACAATCTCACCAGTCCAATCCCGGGCTGCTTCGGCACAAAGCTATCTCGCATCGATTTGAGCCGGAACCGGCTCTCAGGACCGATTCCGGCCAATTTCATGCGTGGAGTAAAACTTAGTACTTCTCTTTCCTCTTCCCCCAATTGGCTCCTCCTGAATCAAAACCAGCTCGCTGGCCCGATCCCTCGATCTCTCGGGGACGTTCCGCTCAACAAAATCAACCTCTCGCAGAATCGGCTCGCCGGAGACGCCTCGTTCCTGTTCGGTGAGGAGAAGAGTTATCTGGAAGTGTTAGATCTGTCTGGAAATGAGTTGGAATTTGATGTGAGCAACGTGAAGGTCCCATGGAGGCTGCGGGTGCTCGACTTGAGCCGTAACAAGATACATGGGAGCATTTCAGAGCAAGTGTCAAGGCTTGTGCTGTTGATGTCTTTCAATGTCAGCTACAATAATTTGTGTGGATTGATAACCGCCGTGGGATTTATGAGCAAGTTCGATGAGTCTTCGTTTGAGCATAACAAGTGTTTATGTGGAGGACCGCCGCGGCCGTGCTCCGCGAATTACGGCTGATCGGTTTGAGATGAAGTGCCAGAAATTTAACCGTAGCCCCCCTTTTGGCTATAAATTTATTTATCCCCTTGTTTGAGCTCGATTTTTAATTTAAAGGCCTGACCCCGTTTGTTTATGAGTTGCATATATTTTATTTGGGACTTTTTTGTAATTTATGACCATTCGAGTGCCTAATTGGACACGGACCTATCGATGCTCAATTTTGTAATTTGGCCTGGACCCTTGTTTTGGTGTCACTTGTCATTTATCCCCTTGTTTTTCCTCCGATTTGGTCCAAGGAAAGTTAGTTTGGCCCCAATAGTAATTTGAATCCAAGGTTTGGTTTATTTGTGGGATTTATTTATAGGATTTGGTTTGGCCCCTTGTTTTGCTGTCATTTGTCGTTTATCGTCTTGTTTTTCTGCGATTTGGTCCACGGAAAGTTGGTTTGGCTGCAATGGTAATTTGAATCCAAGGAGTTTACTCCAAATTAAATTGGACCATCCTCTTAAGGCCCCTGTTTGTTTTTTTTAAGATAAAATCGTGAGACAAATAACTCCTCAATGTTTCACTAATAAGAAATTACTGAAATATTTCTAAGATAGAATGATACAAACTTGCATGAAACACTCATACACAATTTGATCCTTTAAAAGAATAAAAAAAGAAAAAAAAGAAGCCACCGAAATACCCTCAGGAAGTTGTGGCTTCTCCCCTATACCGTAGATGCAGCGTCTGCAGCTCAAACTTGTCCATCCCTTGGCCGAATCTCCCGCAAGCGCCATCGTGACATCTGTAGGTCAGATCCGGTCATCCTCTGACCGGATCCCCCTTTCACCGAAATCGTGACATCTTTCCTCCCCGCAGAACTGGCCATCCCTTGGCTGGCTACTGCCGACACGATATCTGCAGCTCTGATCTGGTCATGTCGTGACTGGATCCCTTCACCACCGAAGTCGTGGCATGCCCCCACCACTGCATCTACGGTATAAAATTCAGCCACCTTTGGCCAGTCACCCCCGCTAAATCCAGCCATCCTCGGCGTTTGGCCCTGCTACCCCCTCTTTGGTCCGGCCACCCCTGCTTAGATCCGGCCATCTCTTGATCAGATCTAGAAGATCTCGAGCAAATCTGTCACGCCCGCTTCTCAAAATATACTGTAGCGGGGACGCGACAAAAATCGGCGACGCATATACGCGTGAAAAATACCCCACACGTATACACGCTAAGCCTCAGTACAAAGAATAAACAAAATATACATAAAAATTTCAGTTTAAATAAGTACAATAATACCGGCAAATGAGCTAGTAATCATGATAGAAAAGGAGAACAGAATATATAAGGAAATAAAGAACAGATAATAAAGAAATGTATTGATGATGAAGTGACGCGTGTTTTTACTAACACCCTGTGAAGTGTCAGAACAGAGCCTCTGAGCTCCAACCTGAGGAAGCAACCTCAGGGTCATCAGAAAGCGACCTAGTGAGTGAGAAAATAAAAGAAGCAGTAATAGTGTACTATATTAGTATAACAATCACGATAATTTATAATACATATCAATATAAATATATTAACAATCGGTATATCTATATTACAATTATTATATATGCAATATAATATTATTAATACCTAGCGTGATGCAATGATATTACCCCTACAATATTATATAATACAAGATTAAAACATTAACTATGTTAATCATGTAGTGTTTTAAGTACATCAAGATTTGTTATTCCATGTTTATTGTTTAAACTAAACATAACAGAAGCATGACGATATCAATGATTAATATTTACTTATATAAGAAATAAATAGAAATAATCTTATTATAGTGTTTGTGAGTGTACATGAATAATGTGTCGATAGAAAATACATGGAATGCAAAGTATCATGCATACTAACATCCTAGTAAATAAGTCAAGATATCAGAAAATCAAATACAATATACAAAAATATGATATCATGCAGGTGAAAGGCAACATACTATATTTACAATAATAACAATCAGTATCACTTGCTATTTTAATCAATCTCTTTCAGTGTCTCATACCACTGGCAGTTCATACTGGAGTCCGTACTCCAACCGATCCCATTCGAACATGGCATACGGATACCATTATCTGAACGAGAGAGTGACCAAATAGCAAGTGTTCCTATCGTCATTATTATTTATGCAATTTAATTATGTTAATTAAAAACTCAGTGGTCAAGGAGCTCTAATCGGGGGTGTGTACCTTGTGCATACCCGAGATCATGGCCTTAAACAGTCCCATGGCTGCTGAGGCAAGGCCCTTCGCTAAGAGGGGAGCAAGAAACATGAAACAAGAAGCTCAATGAGTTGTATACAGTCGGTAGGCAGCACTACCACGTCCCCTGCAGTGGGACAATTATGGATCTAAGACATCCACTCTATAAGACCTAGTCAACCGTCAAGTCTCCCCCAATTTTCATGAGATATCTATTATATTTAAATTGCACAGTATATTAGGAACAATAACAGTGCTTATAGCATGTATCAGGATAACAAAACATGTACAGGATAACATGAGGCATGCGATTCATAAGACGTGGGACTTTGGAGGTGGCCCCCACAGGGTTCAAGAGGTGGCCCCCACCACATATATATGTGGCACTTTGTCCCATTTAGCACTTAGTTTCACACATTTTAGGTCAATTTCTAGTATATCCAGATAACAGGAGTTTCATATCAATATCAGGAATACAAGAAACAATCATGTATCAGTATCCAGTGAATATTCATGTAACTGTGATGTGAGAACAATTAAGTCATGAACTCAGCTGAATCTATATAGCTGTGATACAAGAACATGCAATAACAGAGTCCAGTGTAGCAGAGTATCTGTGTAACGGTGATATAAGTATATGAAATAATAATGTCCAGAGTAATAAAATATCCGAGTAACAGTGATGTAAGTACATGAAATAATAATGTCCAGTGTAATAAAATATATGTGTAACAATGACATTAGTACATGAAATAACAATATCTAGTGTAATAGAGTATTCATGAACGGGAGTACAAGAATATGCAAGTCGGTAACTCATGTAAAGTAATACAAGAATATGTAAATAATGTCTAGTGTGTCATGGTTTATTTTCATGAGTCAAGCAAGGTGACAGTATCCAGGTAATACTGTTAACATGAACGTGAGTCAATATATCAATATTTATTCTAATGGTTTCAATATTATCAACATGATCGATATCACAAAGTAATCATGTGCAATTATTTATTTTCAAACTCTTCAGGATCATATTAATAATTATTAATTTATTAGTCCAAAATTTCTTTAATCTACAGTCTAATACTCGTTAAATATATATGGATAATTCACCTACATTTTATATGAAATAACAATCACAATAAAATATTATTTTATTAAATATGTTTAAAAAGTACTCACACATATTTTAGTTGAATTAATTTACTATTTACATAATTTATTGGATGATAATTACAGTTTATTAAATAAATCAATAAATTCATTTCATTCAACATGTTGAAATATAATTTATAAAATAAAAACATTCACACATATTTTAACTCTAGTGGTTTACTAGTAACACGTTTTATTGAACGATAAATGATTATACACGTGCATTACATGTTTTCATATCATATGTGTCACATTTCTACATTTATATTTAAATAAAACTCTGCTATTATTGTACTTTCATGTTTAGTGGTATGCAGTGTAATTAACGAAAAAATAGAGAAATTGACAGATTTATCCAATTAAATCCAAAAAATTCAAAAGAAAGAAGATCAATTCAAATCCAAAGATTCTAAAAGCTATCTTATCTGAAAACTAGATATATCAGATAAGATAATATTTTCTAATTTTAAGGCGAAAATGGATTGTTTGAAGACCCTATCAATTTCGCTGAACATAAATAGATATCTTATCAATTTTAGAAGACAGATTGAAAATTCAAGAGGTAAATGGATAGAGAGAAAAATCAACGGATGAGATGAATCAATCATATTTGGAGATAAGGAGGAAATTTCAAGTAAATTCAGAGTTTTAATCATTTTAGACTTGGATTCAGACTTGACACATTTTAGTTTTTTAATCATAACTTTCTCTACTGAAACTCAAATTTGATGATTCAAGATGATCCAAAAAGAAGACTTAGAGGGAAACAATACTTATGTTTATAACTCTTTTCAATTCTATTGTTGGATAAGTCATATTCAGCAATCAACACGATAACAAGTTACAGATCAGAATTAAATTTTTACATAAAATGGATAAATCAAATTAAGTTTGAAGATGAGGGAAGAATTCAAATTCAGAAATAACTAGCTCTCTCTATCTTTGTACGCTTCTTATCCTTCTGGTTTTCTCCTATAAAAACCCTCATACCTCGAAGGCAGAAAGGGCACCACCCCTGAGAGAGATTTAGGATAGTTTAGTTTAGTTTTCTTTTCTTCTTCAATATAATTTTTATTTTTTATTTTATTTTTAAGTTAGAGAGAGTTACATGATTAAAATAGAGGAAGAGTTATTATAAACTGACACTATGTGATTTTTTCTTCAAGAAGAAGATGACAATCAATGGAGGTTTCTCACTTTTCTTCATCGTACTCAATCTGGCCAAGTATTACTTTCATGTACTTCGTCTACTAGTTTACTTTACATTAATTCACATCTAATCAAGGTATGTTATCTACAACAGAGGTAAATCTTCTTTCTTTATCTCTTTTCTAATTTTCTTTCTTAGTTTAGTTTAACAATTTTCAATCAACACTTTCTCTTTTAATTCTTTTTCTTTGAACTTGTTTTTATTTTCTTTTGAATTAACAAAATCATCTTAAATACTCTTCTTTTATCTCTTTTTATTTTTGATTTTTGTACCAACACTTATCTTTATCTCTTTTTGTTTTCTTTTCTTTTATAAATAAAATAACAATAATACCACCATCTCTTCTTCTACATCTCCTTCTTAACTATTTTTATTTTCTTTTAAATCTGAGAAGGGAACTCTTAAATCTGTTTTAGCTAATTAAAAGAAGAAACTTACATAATACTTCCATCACTGTCCCTCCCTGTGGATCACGAACCGTTAGCCCTAGGCTACACGGTAGCATCGAGGATTTAGCACTTCTCTAAAAGTTTGTTTTTTCTGTACAGGTTTGGCTTGATCATTAACAATTTTGGCGCCGTTGTCAGGAAGAGACG
Organism: Agave tequilana; assembly: GCA_038442645.1. Taxonomy (NCBI): domain Eukaryota; kingdom Viridiplantae; phylum Streptophyta; class Magnoliopsida; order Asparagales; family Asparagaceae; genus Agave; species Agave tequilana. The sequence continues at coordinate 69,172 of JAVJIF010014387.1, read as the reverse complement.
ATAAGTTTTCTTTTCTTTTGATTTTCTTTAACAAATTAATCCCTTTTCTTCTCTGTTTGGTGTACAGGGATTAATTTCAGAAAACTAGGAGCTGTAGTGGACATATTGCAACTCTCCGCCTTTATCCAAGAATGCAGAGCATCAGAGCCCACAACTATGGTAAACTACTCACTGCAGTTTCTTGCAGATTACTTGAATTTTAAAGATTAGCACACTGCAGTTATTAGTTTATCTGTTTAACTCACTTTGTACATGTTTCTAATCAACAGTAACTTGTTGTTTTGTAAATGCTAAAAATACGTTTAGACTCTTGCATCTTAGGGTATCTGTCTATTTTGTTTCTTTACATCACTGCTAAAGAGTGCTGGAGTAAAGGTATGTACGCATTGTATATAGTTTAGGGAACATATTTTGAGTGATTCATATTGCTTGAGTGTTAACTTTTACTTTATACTTGTACACTGCACTAAAAATGATTAAGGGCATATCCTTAAATAAGATAAGGTGGGAAAGTTATTACCCTCTCTTAGTCCACAAATCATCTCCTCACTCACTAATCCATCCTAATCTAAAATTGAGTAGACGTTGGTCCTAGGGACATCTTGGACTCAAATAGGGATTGACCTAAGGGGAAGTTGTTAGAAGTTGACTCTTACCAAATCGGTATCGAAGGTTCGGGATGAGAGGCGAAACCCCGAAGGCTGGTGGTTTGGCATAATTAGACTCGTTGCTTAGGCACGGATACCTCCCACCAATCTTGCCCCTACCTGGTTGATTAATTTGTGGTTAGGTTCTGCAATATACCTCCTGTGGATAATCAACATTAGGAGTCGTTTAGGTCTAAACTCTACCCTAATATAAACTAGATTTTTCTTGTTTGATTATTTGTTTGTTTTTCTTTGTTCTTATGAAAATGGATTATAATTACAATTATTCTGATTGTAACTCAAATCCATATTTCACCACAACCTCTTTCGATTCGGATATTACCAACCCGGCATTACATAACTTTAAGTTTAACCAACCAAGTATGTCAGATTAGTCTTATCTGAATCAATATATGCCCCAGTCTCAATATTATTATGAACAAGAATGAGACAATCATCACCACTCTTCATCGAGTCAGTGGGGATACAATCCCCCGAGTTTTACTATCAACAACCTTACCAACAAACCTCTTCATATACTTCATATCAAGACAAACCTGTAGAAGAAAAATCTTCTTTAGAAAAGACTTTTGAAACCTTTTTTGAGTCCACACGACAAATACAAATCATAGCGGACTCAATTCTCCCAAATAATTCCCAAATCCAAGGTCCTTACTCTAATTTTCAAGTCAACCATAACAAGAAGAACCTATTGACTTAGAAAAGAGTATGGAATTCATGATTCATCATGATTCAGTCCAAAAATGATTGTATTCAATCCCAAACAGATTGTCTCAAATCTCTCAATAGACTAGAAGTAAAAGTGAGTCATTTGATCAACATAATTAATGATAGGAATGAGAAAAATCTACCTTACACATTTTCAACCACTCCTGATTCTCCTAACCATATTGACGAAGAATCATAGTATCTTGGAGATTTTAACCAAGATTCAATTTCACCACAAAATTTTAAAACTTGACCAATACCAACTCATTAACGAATTGGTAAATTTTTATTTCAATGAGATTGAACTTGAAGAAGAATGTTACACTGATTCTCAATGTTGTGATTTAGTTTCACTTTTTGACTCTATGTTGACTCCGGTATCCTTACCCGATTTAAACCCAATTTGAAGCCAACACTGATTCCTATCTCTATAGAGTTTGAACATGAATAACTTATTTTGAATAGTCACATTCCATTGTTGGAAAATAAATTTGAACTTGAATTCTATGATTTGGACCAAACTCATGAACCAACTCCGACTCTCGAATCTAAACTTGATTTGAGTTTTATTTGTGAGTCAGTATTGATTCCTATTCCTTTCATTTTTTAGCCCAAATCATTCATTCTACAAAACCACATTCTATTGTTGAACCAAGTTTTAGATCAATATAACTCCATAATATTATCCCAAGATTGGTCATGTAACGAGGAAAAATTTCATGTTAAGATCATGCATGATCCTATTCATATTGAGGAGTATAAAAAAGCTAATAAGAAAGAAGTCATAAAAGGTAGGTTCCATGAAAATTCACAGTATCTAGATTGGGTTGAAACACTTGGCCCAATGAGACTACCACCTTGAGATGACAATTTTTCTTCCCTTTCTTCTTTTCATGTATTATTGCATTTCATTCATATATTGAGGACAATGCATGAGTTAGGTGTGGGGGAAGGCTTACTAACATACTAACTTTACTAATATAAAAAAAATCTTTTTTTTAAAACTTTTTGAAAAGGAAAATAATACTTTGACTTATTTTTGTAAAAAAATAAGTTAGTTTTAAGGAATAAGAGGATCATAATTAGGAGTTCTTATACTTGGTTAAAATTAAATTATTTGTTTGATTTTTGAGGTTAGGAATAAAGATAGAAAAAGTAATTTAGTTTTGATTTTTACCTTAATGAAATATGCATACTTTATATACTTACACGCTTAGGGTTCTAAAACAAAGATTCTTATGCTATATATATATATATATATAAATATTTATTATATAAAAAAATTCTCTGATTATGCTGGGTATTTGTGCCTCATGAAGCATAAGTATTCACGCCTAACAGTGGTTCATATAAATAAAAATCTTTAGTTTTGTGGCCTTATTTGCTCGAGTCCTAAGTCCTTGGGGTATTTTCTCACCCGGTGTCCTAAAACCGTCTGGTTTTGGAGTCACCGACTAACACGTTACATGGGCGAATTAGAAAGCCTAATAGAGCTAAAAGATATTACCGCCATAAATAAATAAAAAGAAATAAATAAGGCATAAGAGTCAGAGTTGAAGAATCCCGAATTAAATTTTCACGGTCACAAGGTGCATATGACTTAGACATATGACTTAGGGTAAAATAATAGACTTGATAAGAAATACAATTTTAACCTACTATGATTGAAAACAAATCTTTGAATAGAGACTAAGTTTAGAAATGACTAAGTTTTGATAATCCAATGACTTATAGATTACTTGAATTTTTACATTAATACTTCAAATATTTTTTCCTTTTAAAATGCGTTTAAAAAAAATACTAGCAATTCATTTCTTTTTCTTCATTAATTTTGTAGGTGTAATCCACTGAAAATCCAGACGAGACAAAACTCGTCCTATAGGGGTAAGTTGAAGGTTTAACGACTTGTTGCACGTGATAAGTGCAACCGTGATTTCTACGAAAGTAAGTTAGGATAGGTCAGTTTAGTTTTTCTTTTCTCTTTGTTTTGCTCGAGGATGAGTAAAAGATAGGTGTGGGGGTGTAATCATACATGTGCATTACATATTTTCATATCACATATGTCACATTTCTGCATTTATATTTAAATAAAACTCTGCTATTAATGTATTTTCATGTTCAGTGGTATGCATTGTAATTAACGAAGAAAATGAAGTGATCGACAGATTTATCTAATTAAATCCAAAAAAATTCAAAAGAAAGAAGATCAATTCAAATTCAAATATTCTAGAAGCTATCTTATCTAAAAACTGGATATATCAGATAAGATGATTTCATCTAATTTCAAGGAGAAAATGGATTGTTTGAAGACTCTAACAATTTCACTGAAGATAAATAGATACCTCATCAATTCTAGAAGACAGATTGAAAATTCAAGAGGATAAATGGATCGAGAGAAAATTAACAGATGAGATGAATCAATCATATTTGGAGATAAGGAGGAAATTCTAAGTAAATTCAGAGTTTTAAATCATTTTAGACTCGAATTTAGACTGGACACATTTTAGTATTTTAATCATAACTTTTTCTACTGAAACTCAAATCTGATTATTCAAGATAATTCAGAAAGAAGACTTAAAGGGATACAATTCTTATGTTGATCATAATTTTTAATTCTACCATTAGATAAGTCATATTCAGTAATCAACATGATAACAGGCTGCAGATCAGAATTAAATTTCTACACAAAATTCTGGATAAATCAAATCAAGTTTGGAGATAAAGGACGGATTCAAATTTAGAAATAGCCATCTCTCTCTATCTTTGTACGCTTCCTATCCTTTTAGTTTTCTCCTATAAATTCTCTCATACCTCAAAGGTAGAAAGGGCACCACTCTAGAGAGAGATTTATGTTAGTTTAGTTTAGGTTTTTCTTTTCTTCTTCAATATAATTTTTATTTTTTTATTTTATTTTTAGATTAGAGAGAGTTACATGATTAAAAGAGAGGAAGAGTTATTATAGAGTGACACTATGCAATTTTTTTCATGAAAATTATATTGAAGGTGACAATCAATGGAGGTTTCTCACTTTTCTTCATCTTATTCAATCTGGCCAAGCATTACTTTTATGTACTTCTTTTTACTAGTTTGCTTTATATTACTTCACATCTAATCATGGTATGTTAATCTACAATAGAGATAAATCTTCTTCTTTATCTCTTTTCTATTTTTCATTCTTAGTTTAGTTTAACAATTTTTTGTGTGTATGTAGATTAGCAGACTTAGTTGATGCTATGATTAGCAGAATGTTAGTATTTTGTGTCTGCAGGAAACTAATGGGTAGGTGAAAAAGGTAGAATTATAGAGCCTTCGGGTTATAAACTTAGTATACTAGTAGAGATAGAAATCGTAATGGGGTGGGTGTGATCAAAGGTAAACAATTGCTTGAGAATGTAGTGGAGGTTAGGAAAAATGGTGATATGATTTTACTTTAAACTTATTTTAGGTAGGGAGATTTTTAATGTTATTAGTGTCTATGCACCACAAATAGGACTTGATGAGTTAAGTAAGCGTCAATTTTGGGAGGATTTAGATGAAATTGTGCAAGGCATACCCATTAGTGAAAAGTTTTTCATAGGCGGTGACCTCAATAGGCATATAGGAACTAGTCGTTATGGGTTTGATAGTGTACATGGAGGATTTGGTTTTGGGAAAAGAAATGAATCAGGTAACTCGATTCTAAATTTTGCTTTATCATATATTTTTATCGGAGCAAATACTTGGTTTAGGAAGAGAGAGTCTCACTTGATCACTTTTAGAAGTGGATCAAGTGCGATTCAAATATATTTCTTTTTAACTAGAAAAGTAGATAGAGGTTGTTATATGGATTGTAACGTAGTACCAGGTGAGAGTTTAGTAACCCAACATAGACTTTTAATTTTAGATGTCCAGAGTAGAAGGAGATTTAGAAAGATTAAACGTAAGTTAGATTCTAAGATTAAGTGATGGCGGCTAAAAGAAGGTAACCAAAGAGTTTTTATAGATCGAGTAGTATATGAAGCAGATTGAAAAGCTCAAGATGATCCCAATACAATATGGAACAAAATTGTTAACTGCATTAAAAGAGTAGTTAGAGATGTACTTGGTGAGTCACGGGATGGTGCTCCATCACGTAAGGACACATCATGGTGGAATGAAGAGGTAAATGTTGCCATTAAGATCAAACAAGACTCTTATAGAGATTTAAAGAAAAATTGTGATGGAGTGAGTTTTGAAAGATATAAGCTAGACAAGAAGAAGGTTAAGAAAGCTGTACAGAATGCAAGAGCTAAAGTGTACGAAGAAGTGTATGAGAAGTTGGACACCAAAGAGGTTGAAAATGATATATATAGAATTGCTCAAATAAGATAGAGAAAGACTAGAGACTTATGTACTGTGAGGTGTGTCAAAGATGCGAATCAGAAGGTTCTAGTTCGAGATGAAGAAATCAAAGAAAGATGGAGAGAGTATTTTGACAAATTGTTCAATGGTAGTTCTACTCAAGACTTGGATGACCTTACCATTCAGTGCCAAGATATGAACCATAATTATATGCGTAGAATTAGTGAATCTGAAGTTAAAGAGGCCTTGAAGAGGATGAAGTCAAGGAAAGTTGTTGGCCCAGATGGAATTCCTATTGAGGTATGGGGATGCTTAGGAGAGGTGGGCATGAGATGGCTGACAAACCTCTTTAACAAAATTTGGCTAACTAAAAAGACGCCAAATGAGTGGAGGAAGAGTACCTTAGTACCTCTCTATAAGAACAAGGGTGATATTCAGAGTTGTTCAAACTATCATGGAATAAAACTTATGTGTCACACCATGAAGCTTTGGGAAAGGGTAATTGAACACAGGTTAAGGCACATTGTTATAATATCAAATAACCAGTTTGGGTTCATGCTGGGACGATCGACGATGGAGGCTATTCATTTGCTTCGTCAACTTATAGAGCGATTATGAGAGAGGAAGAGAAATTTGTATATTGTCTTTATTGATTTAGAAAAATCTTATGGTAAGGTGCCAAGAGAGGTTTTATGGTGAACATTAATGAAAAAGGGAGTCCCCATCAAATATATTGACGTAATCAAGGATATGTACAATGGAGTAGTGGCAAATGTCAGAACTTGTGGAGACATGACAAGTGATTTTTCTTTCACAATTAGATTGCATCAAGGATATGCATTGTGTCCATTCTTATTTGTCATAATGATGGACAAACTTACTAGAGCTATTCAGGATGAGATACCATGGTGTATGCTATTTGCTGATTATATTGTCCTAGTCGATGGGACAAAAGCTAGGGTAAATGCCAAATTGAAATTATGGAGGTAAACTCTAGAATCTCGAGGTTTTAAATTAAGTAGGGCCAAAACAAAGTATATAGAGTGTAAATTCAGTAAACAGGGAATTCGAGATTATAGTATTGTGAGACTAGATGGATAAGAAATACCGATAAGCAGTCATTTTAAGATTTGGGCTCTATTATCCAAAAGGATGGGGAGATCGATAGTGATGTCAACCATAGGATCAAAGCCGGCTGGTTGAAATGGAGAAGCGCAACAGGAGTTTTATGTGATCGTAACATTCCTTTATAGTTGAAAGGAAAGTTTTATCGGACTGCTATTAGGCCAGCTTTGTTATATGACACATAATGTTGGGCTATAAAGAGACATCATGCTCAGAAGATGAGTGTAGTAGAGATGCGCATGCTTCGTTGGATGTGTGGTGACACGCGAAAAGATAAGATGAGAAATGAGGATATTCGTAATAAGATAGGTGTAGCCTCTATAGAAGAGAAGATGAGAGAAAACTGTCTACGATGGTTTGATCATGTGCGACATAGACCTGCAGATGTGCCAGCCCGGTGAGTAGAGCGTATCAATTTAGGGCAAGTTAAAAGAGCGCAGGGAAGACCGAAGAAAACATGGATGGAGGTAATACAAGATATAGAGGCTAAAGGTCTTAGTGAAGACATATTGCTCGATAGGAATGAGTGGAGAAAGCTGATCCATGTGCCCAATCCTGCGTAATTTTCTTTTGGTTCATGTAGCCTACCCCAAATACTTGGGACAAATGGCTTAGTTGTTGTTGTTGTTTGTTGTTGTAGTTTAGTTTAACAATTTTCAATCAACACTTTCTCTTTTAATTCTTTTTCTTTGAACTTATTTTTCTTTTTTTTGATTTAACAAAACCATCTTAAATACTCTTCTTTTATATCTTTTAATTTCTGACTTTTGTACCAACATTTTTCTTTATATCCTTTTGTTTCTTTTTCTTTTATAAATAAAATAACAACAATACCACCATCTCTTCTTCTACATCTCCTATTTAACTATTTTTATTTTTTTTAAAAAGTGAGAAGAGAACTCTTAAATCTTTTTTAGTTAATTAAAAGAAGAAACTTAAATAACGCTTCCATCGTTATCCTCTCTGTGGATCACGACCCGTTAGCCCTTGGCTATACGGTAGCATCAAGGACCTAACACTTTTCTAAAAGTCTATATTTTTTTGTACAGGTTTGCCTCGATCATTAACAATAAATATAATTTAAAAAATTAATTGTATTCATTACATTAAAATATAACTTATAACAGGAATGTAGCTCATTTTTTTTATAATCGCAACAATTTGAGAATCATCCAAATCAGGATTTGGACGGTCAAGATTGTTGGCCCGGAGGCCTTCATCTCTAGTTTTGATGATGATTAACTCATGTAGTTATATTTACTAATAATCTTGTGATTTTAAGTTTCAGATCTTTAACCAAGATATTAGTTGGTGATTAGCTTCAAAGAGGAGTTTGGAAGCTTTCACTTGGTGATTCCAGTGCCCGAGCATCAAGATCATACCTTTGCACTCGGTGGATCACGTTTGGGATCGAGTCGGCTTGAAGATGAAGATCGTCAAGAAGACTTAGGTATCCTAGTTTAGTTTAGTGTGTTTAGATCCATTTGTAAAGCTTAGTATAGTTGATATGCTCAAGTGCACAATACACACACGTATTATGATTTTTCGGTTTTTAGTTTAACCGATATTTGTTTTCATGAATAGATTGATCAAAACAAATTTAAATGGTTTATATGTATAGTAGATGTATTCTTTCTATACATGCATGCTTAAACTTCCTATACAAACTTATTTTGACTTTCTTATTCATGTATTGAAAAATCAAAGTTTGATAAAATACAAGTTTTAGTTTTTGATAAAAATGATAAGACACAAAAATAGTTCAAATTGCTTGATATTTGAGTTGAAATTTTTATCACATGTTTATATATCAATGCAAAATGATAAAACTATTTTTGGGCATTTTTATAAAGACTTAAAAGATTTTTAGAAATATTCTTTACATGTGTTTCTGTCTCAGAACAGTGGCTGACAGGCCAGGTCGGCCGACCGCACGGGTCGATCGCACCAAAGGCCGGTCGACCCTTGCGGGCGACCGACGTGCACAGGCTTGTGTACGTTTGGCAGACACAGGGACGGTCGGCCGGGCGGCAGACCAGACCAGAGAGCTCTGCTCTCTGTTTCTGGCGGTCGGCCGGGATGGCCCAACGGTCATAATTCTGACCGTTGGCGGTCGGCCGGGCGGCCGACCGCTAGCCTGTCAGGCTGCCAGATCAGCCTAACGGCTAGTTTTCTGTTTGGCCTATATAAACCCCATTTCTTTGGGATTTTAGCTAAGATTTTCTGAGCTAATTTTTCCCCATTCTCTGATTTTAAAAATAAGTTTTTAAAAGTGTTTAAAGAGCAAAAAGATTCATTCTATTTGTTTTAAAGTGTTTTGTTTATTTCAAAGAAAATAGGTTTTTGGGAATTGTTTCTTGATCTAAAATTCTACATTTATTTGGTATTTTTCCCAAGAGATCTTCTTTGATCAAAACACTTGTTTTCCACACTTGAGCTATCACCTATCCTATTCTATAGGATCATTGTTTTGTGGAAAAGAGAAGTTGTTTGTGGTTGAGATAGACCACCAAGTTGTAAACCCTCATTTGTTGGTTGCTCCCTCTTTGGTAGAGGTTGAGGTTGTTGTATTGGGTTGTTGGTTTGCTCCCTCTTTGATAGAGGTGGAGATTGGTGTTTGCTCCCTCTTGTGTGAGGTGGAACTTGGAGTTGGTTTGTATCCCTCTTCGGTAGAGGTGATTGTGGTTGTTTGGCTACGGGCCTACCCCTCGGTTGTGAGGCGGTGTTTGAGAGAGGAGTTCGGTACTCCCGGTTGTAAAAATCCTCTTCGGTAGAGGTTCCCTCGGTGGGAGTATAGTGGATTAGAAATCCTTCTCGGTGAAGGCGGGGACGTAGAGCTATGGGCTCGAACCTCGGAACATATCATTGTGTTTGCGTTTGATCCATTGTCTCTCTAACTCTCTCTCTTATTTGTGTTGTGCATAGCATTATTCATTTCATATCATATTTGCTTATGTTGTGCCTTGCATATATTCATATTGCCTATTCATCTTATATGCTTGGTTGTTTGTGTGTGCCTCACTTATACTTAACCACAAGAGCTTCATATAGCACCTCAACCCATATCTAGAGGAATCAAAAGGAGTTAGTCCAGAGCCCTTCACGGGGAATTCGGCTACACTTGTGTGTTGTATTAAGTGTGTTGCAAAATTTGTATTAGCTTCCGCATTTAGAGCATTTAGTTCCTAGATTAGCACTTACACCTATTCACCCCCCCCCCCCCCCGTAGGTGTTTTTCAATTGGTATCAGAGTCTACGCTCCTGATATTAGGGTTAACATCCTAGGAGTGAGATCCATTTGTTTGCTAATCTATTGTTTGCATTTGCTTGTTTGCACACATATAGTTTGGACCCATGGACTTCATGACCCCACCTATGTTTGATGCTTCCAACATTCTTGTTTGGAAGACTAGGATGTCCATTTACCTACAAGCCCTAGGATATAAAGTTCACCTTGCCATTACCAAGGAATCCTTCCTTAGTGATAGCAAGCATATAGAGGCTAATGCACAAGCCCTTGAGGCCATTAGAAGCACGCTTAACAAAGATTATCTAATGCTTGTTTCTAATCTTGATTCCGCATTTACAGTGTGGAACTTGTTGACAACCACAACCACCACCTCCGAGCTTCAATTGCAAATCCAACCGGAGGAGTCTAGTGGAGAATTCGAATCTCAATGCTACATGGTCCAAGGGAATGACTCCCTTGAGGTACAATCGGAATCTCAACTAGATAGTTTTGATTCTAGTTCTTCATGTGATGAAAATATTGATGCCCATGCTTTGAATGAAGAACTATCCATTGTGTGTGAAAAATTATTGGAAAAATATAACATTTTGAAAAAGAAAAGTTTAGGCATTAATAATGAAAATAAAAATTTGCTTTCTAGACTTGACATTGTTTTGCAAGAAAAGGAGGAGATTTCTAATGAAAGGGATTCATTGAAGTCTCAACTTGATCTTGCACTAAAAGAAAATAAATTTTTAAAATATAAAAATGATTGTGAAACACTTTTGAAGAAAAACGAAATTTGTCTTCAAAAGTTGATTTTGTTTTAAAAGAGAATGTTGCTTTGAAAAATAAAATAATTTCTATTTCTAATGATTTAAATGTGTATTTAAAGAAGAATGATTGTTTACAAACTAAGATTGATGCACATGTTTGCCATGCTAGGGTAGTATCACACACTTCACCTATTGCATGCTCCACTTTATCTTCAAGTGTTAAAAATGATATAAATGTTTTGAAGAAGAGTGTTGATTGTTTGGGCTCCACTTTGAGCCAATGTGTAGTGGGTCATACACGTTTGGAAACTTTGTTTCGAAAGAAACAAGTTCCATCTTTTCATGCACACCCTCCACGGCATACACATGCTCCTCACGGACACCATCACACTATGTATGCTCATGTGTACACTTGTACACATTGTGGACGTATGGGCCACCTTGCTAAATTTTGCTTTGATAGATTACATACTTCAAATTTAGCAACTAAATTTGTTTGGGTTAGAGAAGGTACTAACCCTCATGGACCCAAAAGACAATGGGTACCAAAGACCACCCCTCCTATTTTTGATGTAGGTGTGGGCTCTCACATGACATGAGAGATGCCGTACCTTGGAGTGGATGCGTTCCGAGCTTCATGGAAATCAAATGGATGCATCACTTTCAAGGAAAGTTTGGTGGGAAGACCACCTTGGTTTGGAGACAAGGAAAGTTGCCTTCTAGGTTTTGGTAACGATCCCTAACTCCTATTTATTGTTTACATGCTTTTCATATCATATGTTTATAACATGTTTTGATGTTTATTGATCATTATGAATATGCCATGTTAATTAGATTAGTGTTATACATGTTAGTTGTTTGAGACACCCATGTTTAATATGGACTTATATTTTTGTGTTCTCACCTTGTTTGAACTAATTTGTATGACCTAGATCTAATGCATATGCATGTACATATTGATCATATATGATTTGTATTTCATATTTTTGATGTTTATAGATTTTTGAGAAAATACCATGATTATTGAATCCTTGACATAATGAATAGCAATTTGAGACACCCATATTTAAAATGGATTATTATTTTGTGTTCTCGTATTTGTTTAGCTATCATGTTTATCATAGGTTTAATAACATGTGAATTTTCTTAATAATCATGTTTAAAAATTTATCATGTTTATCATGATTGGTTTACATTTTGTGTTGATGCTTCATGATTTGAATATTTGTTTAGATGTTAGTTTTCATTAAGACTAGGATTTATATTTGTACATATAGTGGGTCACAAATAAATCTATATATGTTTGTACTTGAATGCTTATTTGAACCCACTAGATGTGCTAGTATAGTCTAGTTTTGATGATTCATACATTTTAAACTTGTATTCCTATTTTTGGATTTGTTTTATGTGTATGAGTTTTCATTTCATGTATATGTGTATTTTTGCCAAACTTTAAGATATACATGTATACCTCATGAGTCATTTGCCTTTCATGCAAATCTATAAATATGGACTCAAATTGTGTTTAGGGATATGTATGTATACTTTTTGTGTTGACAAATCATACATATACCTTGAAATGAAATTTGTTTTAATGGAAATTTAGTTTTTCATGTTTCCATGTGTTTTTGTTTAACTTCATGTATATGTCTATTTTATCCAAATTATTGTTATACATATACATCCTTTGAGCCACGTGCCTTCATGCATATATCTTTGTGGACTCGTTGTGTTTGGATATGTATGTATACTTTAGTTTGTATAGGACATACATATACCTTGAAAATTAAATAATTTTTAATGATTTTCATGTTTCCATATTTTTAAAGGAATAATGAGCTTAATTGAATACTTTCATGATCATGTTCTTCACATTGTATTTGTACACTCACATTTCTTGTTTGCTTATGTTTTGTTTTCATGAGTCATATATATGCTTAATTGATTATGAGTGTTAGTTATTTTGTGAATTTCATGTTTTATGAAAAATAATTTGTTTATTTCTTACTTGAAGGATTTCGTACTAGTTAACAAAATTTTTCATTTTAACTAGTTCATATTCTTCGCTTTGATATGAGTTATACCTTGACATTATTGTTGTTTCAATTGGTGTAACGCCCCGATCCCGCAGGTACGGGGACGTTATGGCGACGTACATACGCGAGGTGAAAACAACCTCACGCGTACGTTAAGCCTCAGTACAGTACAATACCTCCATATAGATCTGAGGTCCAGCATGAAAGCAGTACAAGAATACCTGCAGAAAGAGGTCAGCGCTCATAACAGGCAATAATCATAAATTATGAATACGGGAGCATGGAACAATAATACATGTAATAATCATGGTGATCCGTATGACAAGGAGATAGAGAACAGGAGTCACAGGGAAGCATGACATGCATGTGTAACAGTGATATATAAACATGACATGCACGTGTAGCAGTGACATGCACGTGTAACAATGACATGCACGTGTAACCGTGATATGTAGATGAAATGCATGCATGTGTAACAGTGATATGTAAACATGACATGCAGGTGTAACAGTAATATGTAGACATGACATAATATGAAATGCGGTAGTCCGTGCATTGTCTAGCCGTGTACCAGTGTACATCTATGTGTATCTGTGTACATGAATCTCAGTATCTAGGTAAGAGTGAGAGGTATAACCGATATCTACATGCACTACGGTGTTTAGTGTACCAGTGAGTCAGTAAGTGTGACAGTGGAATAGTGACAAGACCTCGCATAATGAAGTACGCGTGTCTTCGTGTCCATGTAGCATTAGTGTGGAACCATCCTAGTTACATGAACATGGATAGTACAAGTAAGCAAGATCACAGTGAACATGATAGTAGACAAAATGACAGGAACAGTAACATGTATCAGGTAAGTCAAGTACAACAATAGCATACATGTCTGAGGCAAGTCATGTGATTGATACAATAGTAGTAATCAGTACCACCTGATATTTTAGTCACTCTCTTCCAGTGTCCCATACCACTGGCAGTTCATACTGGAGCCCGCACTCCAGTCGAACCCATCCGGACATGGCCTACGGGTACCATTATCCAAATGAGAGAGTAACCAAATAACAAGTGTTCCCGATGTCACTACTATGTATACTGTTTTATTACGTTAATTGGACACCCGTGGTCGAAGAGTTCTTATCGGGTGGATGTATCCCGTGCATACCCGGGATCACGGCCTTAAACAAGCCCCTGGCTGCCAGGACCAGGGCCCTCCGCTAAGAGGGGAGCATGAATCAAGTAACAAGAGCTCATGGAGCAATTGGTAGGCAGCCCTCCTACCGTCCCCTGCAGTGGGAAAACAATATGGATCCAGTACATCACCCGATAAGATCTAATCAACCGTCAAGTCTCCCCCATACCCCAGTTAGCTTTATGATCTGTTATGTCAAGTATACAATGTAACAAGAACAACTACCGTACATAATACGGGTAACATGATAACTGGACCTGAGCTCTGTTGATAGCGTAGAACAATATAACAAGATTCAGGAACAATATAACATGAACAAGATATCATGAACAATATACCGAGAACGGGAGCAATAGATGTGGGCTTCCCACATATCGCATATCAACAGCTCGCATGTCCAGTAACAAGAATACCCGTATCAGTAACAGGCAAATAATCCAGAAAATTTCCAGAAAATCCTGAAAAATCTACAATATTAGAAAATAATTTTTGAAACTGAAATCAGGTCAATCGGAATACTACAGAGGTCAAATCAAATTTGTACGTCGTATCGCGTACAGATACGGTGATACGTACACCGGGGAGCAGGGTGTTACAATTGGTATCATTGAATTCTTTCAATTGATATCAATTTTGATCTTCTTGTATACTCATATATGTTTATATGTATGTATATTTTCAATTCCAATAGTATCAATTTCGATTGGTATTAACTTCTCATACATATATATATTTTGTTTATGCTAAGCTTGAGCTTCAACTTTGTTTCAATTAATTCAATTTTCAATTGGTATCTTATTACAACCTTACGCATTGTTTTAGTTGGTATTTCATAAAGGGGGAGAAAATTCGATTTTCATATTTCAATTGGTATTTGTATTTCCACTCCCTTACTTTATGATAGAAAATAAAAATTTCAAATTGATATCATATACTTAAAAAGAAAATTACTCTCTTTTGATATCAAGATGTTTATGATTTCAATTGGTATCTCAAAATTGTGTTTAAAGAAAATACTCAAAAGTTTTGATATGTATTGCCTATATGCAAGAAGAGCTTAACATCTCTTCTACATATAGATTCATGTTGAGTGTATCTTGTATTGAGGAGCTTGACATCTCGTTTTTATGTGATACACGTGTGTAGGGGGAGCTTCACATCTCCTCTTATGCATTACATAATATGCGTTATGTGAATTAGGGCTTGTCATCCCTCTTTCATATAATGTATATATGTAGGGAAGTTACTTTACCGTCTTCCTCTTCATGAATGTATATCGCATATACCATTTGTTGATTGATCTATGTTTTCTTTCAATTGGTATCAAGATGCTTCTTTGACATATTTTCAATGGTACCTTAATTGATTGTCACCCCTATTTGGATTTTGATTCCTTGTTTTAGACAAAAAGGGGAGAAAAATTTATTGATTTAGTTTTTCTTTTACCCTTTTTATTGATGATTGTTTCTTTGTATTAAAAAGGGGAGAAGATTTTGTTTTGTTTTGCTTGTTTACCCCTTTGTTGATGATTGACAAAAAGGGGGAGAAAGATTTTGGTTTATATATGCATAAGATTTTGGTTTATATATGCATATTTATGTTTTGCATATATTAAGTTTAATTTAGTTTAATTTTAATTGGTATCTAGAGCATGTTTTGTTTTTGAATTGTTTTTGAACATTGCATTGGTATGTAGAACCTTTTATTGTTTATGCATGATTATGCATTATCATTCATTGCATATTTATTGTTTATTTGTTTATGCATGAGTTAAGGGGGAGCTTCCTTGAAGCTTAACTTTAATCCATGCATATATAACTCCATGAGTTTTGTCATCATCAAAAAGGGGGAGATTGTTGGCCCGGAGGCCTTCCTCTCTAGTTTTGATGATGATTAACTCATGTAGTTATGTTTACTAATAATCTTGTGATTTTAAGTTTCAGATCTTTAACCAAGATATTAGTTGGTGATTAGCTTCAAAGAGGAGTTTGGAAGCTTTCACTTGGTGATTCCAGTGCCCGAGCATCAAGATCATACCTTTGCACTCGGTGGATCACGTTTGGGATCGAGTCAGCTTGAAGATGAAGATCGTCAAGAAGACTTAGGTATCCTAGTTTAGTTTAGTGTGTTTAGATCCATTTGTAAAGCTTAGTATAGCTGATATGCTCAAGTGCACAATACACACACGTTTTATGGTTTTTCGGTTTTTAGTTTAACCGATATTTGTTTTCATGAATAGATTAATCAAAACAAGTTTAAATGGTTTATATGTATAGTAGATGTATTCTTTCTATACATGCATACTTAAACTTCCTATATAAACTTATTTTGACTTTCTTATTCATGTATTGAAAAATCAAAGTTTGATAAAATACAAGTTTTAGTTTTTGATAAAAATGATAAGACACAAAAATAGTTCAAATTGCTTGATATTTGAGTTGAAATTTTTATCACATGTTTATATATCAATGCAAAATGATAAAACTATTTTTGGTATTTTTACAAAGACTTAAAAGATTTTTAGAAATATTCTTTACATGTGTTTCTGTCTCAGAACAGTGGCTGACAGGTCAGGTCGGCCGACCGCACGGGTCGACCGCACCAAAGGCCGGTCGACCCTTGCGGGCGACCGACGTGCACAGGCTTGTGCACGTTTGGCAGACACAGGGACGGTCGGCCGGGCGGCCGACCGGACCAGAGAGCTCTGCTCTCTGTTTCTGGCGGTCGGCCGAGATGGCCCAACGGTCATAATTCTGACCGTTGGCGGCCGGCCGGGCGGCCGACCGCTAGCCTGTCAGGCTGCCAGATTAGCCTAACGGCTAGTTTCTGTTTGGCCTATATAAACCCCATTTCTTTGGGATTTTGGCTAAGATTTTCTGAGCTATTTTTTTTTCCCATTCTCTGGTTTTAAAAATAAGTTTTTAAAAGTGTTTAAAGAGCAAAAAGATTCATTCTATTTGTTTTAAAGTGTTTTGTTTATTTCAAAGAAAATAGGTTTTTGGGAATTGTTTCTTGATCTAAAATTCTACATTTATTTGGTATTTTTCCCAAGAGATCTTCTTTGATCAAAACACTTATTTTCCACACTTGAGTTATCACCTATCCTATTCTATAGGATCATTGTTTTGTGGAAAAGAGAAGTTGTTTGTGGTTGAGATAGACCACCAAGTTGTAAACCCTCATTTGTTGGTTGCTCCCTCTTTGGTAGAGGTTGAGGTTGGTGTATTGGGTTGTTGGTTTGCTCCCTCTTTGATAGAGGTGGAGATTGGTGTTTGCTCCCTCTTGTGTGAGGTGGAGCTTGGAGTTGGTTTGTATCCCTCTTCGGTAGAGGTGATTGTGGTTGTTTGGCTACGGGCCTACCCCTCGGTTGTGAGGCGGTGTTTGAGAGAGGAGTTCGGTACTCCCGGTTGTAAAAATCCTCTTCGGTAGAGGTTCCCTCGGTGGGAGTATAGTGGATTAGAAATCCTTCTCGGTAAAGGCGGGGACGTAGAGCTAGGGGCTCGAACCTCAAAACATATCATTGTGTTTGCGTTTGATCCATTGTCTCTCTAACTCTCTCTCTCTCTCTCTTATTTGTGTTGTGCATAGCATTATTCATTTCATATCATATTTGCTTGTGTTGTGCCTTGCATATATTCATATTGCCTATTCATCTTATATGCTTGGTTGTTTGTGTGTGCCTCACTTGTACTTAACCACAAGAGCTTCATATAGCACCTCAACCCATATCTAGGGGAATCAAGAGGAGTTAGTCCAGAGCCCTTCACGGGGAATTCGGCTACACTTGTGTGTTGTATTAAGTGTGTTGCAAAATTTACATTAGCTTCCGCATTTAGAGCATTTAGTTCCTAGATTAGCACTTACACCTATTCACCCCCCTCTAGGTGTTTTTCAAAGATATTGTCCGAATACTAAAATTAATAGGTTAGTTTTATAAATTTTAAAGTCTAAACTATAATAATTGGATTTATAAAGAAGATAAATGAAAGTTTACCTTTCTTTTAACTGGATGCGGGTCGGGTTCCTGTCTGACCCGAAACCCATACCCACAACTGAAGTGGATTGCGGGTTAGAAATAGGTTCGGGTCGAGTTTTGCATGGGGATCCAATAAGTGAGAAAGAGAAAGAGAGAAGAAGGGAGCAGTGGAGGAGGGAGGAGGTGGTGGCGTGGCTGGGTAGCGGTGGCAGAGCGCGGTCGCGGTCGGGCTGCAGCAGTGCTGGCAGTGGTTTTGGTCGCCGACGACGGTGGGAAGAGAGAGGGAGAAAAGAGAGAAAAAGTGGGAGAGTGAGAAAGAGAGAGAGGGAGGAAGAGAGAGAATGAGAAGGGGAAGCACTCGTGGCCACGACAGCGTAGCGTAGCCCACTAGCAGTGGTCTGGGGAAACGAGAAGAGAGAGGGAGGGAAAGAAGAGAGGAAGGAGAGGAGAAAAAGGGTAGGGAGAGGGATAGAGGTTGGAGCGTGGTTGGACGGCAGTCCGGTCATAGCGACGGTGGTGTGGAGTGTGGAAGAGAGAGTGAGAGAGAAGAAGGCAGAGAGAGAGAGGAGAATGGGGTGGAGAGTAGGAGAGACTGACGGAGAGTTAGAGAGAAAAGAAAAAGAAAGTGTGAGAGACAGAGTGAGAGAAAGTGTAATGCCCCGATCCTGCGAATACGGTGATGCTACGACGACGTATATACGCAGGTTAAAAATACCCTCACATACGTACGCTAAGCCTCAGTACAGGAAAATAAATACAATATACACAAAATCCCAACAGAAATAAGTACAAGAATACTTGCAAAGAGATTAGTGATCATGATAGATAAGAAAACATGGATAAAATCAAGAAATAAAAAAAATAGAATAACAAAGATACCTATAAGTAATATAGATGATGTCTCCTATCTGTGTCCCGTGAAAGATCAGGAACTACGACATATCGGATCTCCAACCTGGGTATGCAAACCCAGGATCATCAGAAAATGACCTAATTAGTGATAAAATGAAGGAGGCAGTAATAGTATACTATAATAATATTACAATCACGATAACATATAATAAATGATTAAATAACAGTGATATAATATAAGTATACTAACAATCAGTATATATATTATGTCTGCATCAAAACATTATCTATGCCTAGCATGTTATAATAGTGTTACCTTTTCCGTATCAAACTATATATGATTAAAACAATACAATGTAAATCAAAAAGTGTTTACATATATATCAACTAACATTATATTACCATATTATCATTAAAGCATTTATAATCATTAACATATTTTTAATATGTAATATGAGCTAAGATACATGACTTGATTATATACTATTGAAATCAATTTGTATTATCAATAGGTGTCAAGTTTTAATTATTTTATATTTACTATTTACACTAATAGTACTGGTAACATAACAGTATAGTGATAATAAACGTGAACAACTACATATGAAATAAACAGAAGTAATTACGCTATAGTTTTTGTGATCATACAGGAACAATGTGTTTACAGGGAATACTGATCGGGGAAAAACAGCGCACAAAAAGTGTATGTTTTGAAATTGATATTTAAAGTGTGTGTGCTTTGTCCTCGATACTTCTGTTATAGCATAGAGGCTAAAACGAGTCAATCCACAAGGACGGGAGGCGATAGAAGCTTTACTGGTTGATTCACGTGTTTGTTAAAAAGTTCTTCAAAGTTTTAAAGAATGAAAAGAAAAGAAAAGAATGAATGAAAAGAGAAGTACGATGAAAACAAAGAAGTGGGAAACATAGAAAAGAATATGTTTGTGGTTTTTGGAATGTTTCTAAAGAAAGTGAAAAAGAAAGAAAACTCATGGCGCTAACTACTAATGACTCCCCTAACATGCTAACCTCTTAGTGATAGTTGCCTCACATGTATCATTGGCCATCACTAGTCCTTGGTTCAAGAGCGATTCAAAGTATGACCCATATGTAACTCATCACAACCCAACTCATCGAACAAGTGCAAGGTACACTTAAACCATCAATACTATAGAAAAGTAATCATGGAGTAAAGTAATGTTAGCTTGTTAGTGGTTAGGAAGTTAGAGTGTTAGATCCATCATCATGAGCCATCAATGGCTCTTGCAAGAGCAAGGCCAAACCGAGACTATTAGATTCATGTGGATTATCATAAAAGAAGTTAGTAAGTTAGTGGTTAGTAGTTAGTTACCATGAGAGAAAAGTTAGCTAGACATGTAAAAGAGATTGGAGAGAAGAAAACATAGAGAGGTAAAGAGAGCACCTTTCATAGATTGTCACCTTCTATTACAAACACTCTTGCATTCTAAGCATGTATCACTCTCTCTCCCTATTACAAGATCTACAAAATGGAAAATACAATGGAGGAAGAGGAACTAACCTAAACTAATCTACCCTAAACTACAACATGGAATGAAAACTACTCCTAAAACTCTGCATATCTTCAACTCTGGAACCCAAAGGGGGTTTTTATAGGTACCAGGGAAGAGGTGAGCCAGGGGACAAACCCTGGCCCGAAGCGGCGCGTACGCCGCGGCCGTATGGCCGCGGAAACGCGGCTTCGGCCGCAGAAACGTAGCCCCTTGGTGGCCGCGCGCGCGGTGCTTCGAGCCGCGCGCGGTCCTTTTGGTCCCCTATCAGATTCTGCTCCCGGTTTCTGGTTTCTGGCCCCTGGTTTTGACGAATCAGCTCTTCTAGGTCAATAGCTATCTTAATAGGCCTTTAATCACCAATTAAATGGTGATTTAGGATCTTCTTCTTCATTGCACACCATGGACCTAGAATCAAGCAAGTAAAGAATTATTAGCAGAATTTAATACGAAATAAATGTGAAGATGTGGTATAAATTATGCAAAATTAGATACTAATCACGCTCCCACACTTATCTTTTTGCTCGTCCGAGAAAAACAAAAATAAAAAAATTATTACACCACTTTCGCAGGTGACGCGATTGCACTGAGCATATGCAACAAGCCGTTAAACCTCTAAGTTTCCCCTAGAGGAGGAGTTTTGTCTCTTGAGGGTTTTCAGCGGATTACACCCAGAAAATCTATAAAGAAAGAAATCAAATGTTAGTATTTTGAAAGCGCATTTTTGAAATAGAGAAAAGTGTTGAAGTATTTTTGTGAAAATATAAGTGATCTAAAGTCATAGGTTAACCAGAAATTGTTCTTTCTAAAACTAAGTCAAAATGCAAAAAATCTTGTTATAAATTAAATGTAAGAATTTAAAATTGAATTGACTCTTTGATCTTTCATAAAACTCTTAGAAAAATATGCACTTTGTGAACAGTGATGGTTTTGGGATATCGGCTCTAACTTTCATGCCATTTATTTATATTATATATATTTTTTTCTTTTTCTTTTTTTTCTTCCCTTAGTTTTCTTAGGCTTTCTTATTTACCCGGGTAGTAAGCCTTTAGCCGGTGACTCCCAAACCAGATGGTCTTAGGGCACCAGATGAGAAAACATCCCTCAGACTTAAGGACTCGAGTAAATAAGGCCACAAAACTAAAGAGGATTATTTTATTTTTATCCACCATTTTAGGTGTGAATAATCATGCCTCCTGAGGCATAATTACCCAACTTCAATAAGTAGTTTTCATTTATCATTTTTTTGAATATATATATATTTATGACATTTTTAGTCTTTATTTTAATCCCAAAAATTGTATAAGTGTGGAGTGCATAAATCTAAGGCAAAAAAAATTCAAGATCAAATTATCTTTTCAATTTTCTTTCTTATCCTAAAATTTAAACAAGATATATTATTTTGACTCGGTTTAAAATTTCATAATTTGAGGTCTTCCTAATTCCTAAGATAATTTTAATTTTCTTAAAATAAATCAAAAACTATTTCTCTTGTTTCAAAAAGTTTTGTAAAAAGAAAAGAAAAGTTTTTATATAAAAGTTTTTTTAATTAAAAGAAGTGTAAAAGAAAGAAAATATAAAACTAACTACGTTAGTAAACCCTCCCCACACTTATCTCATGCATGGTCCTCAATGCGTCGTGAATGTGTAAATATATGAAGCAAATGGAGAGGGAAGGAAGATTACCTCAAGGGGGTGGCTCCGATGGTGGTCTGAATTGGCCAAGCGTTACTACCCAATCAAAATAGCGTGGATCGTGCAGGAACCCACCAATGACCTCTTTAATATGACCCAATAAAATGTTGATTGAATGAATGATCTTACTTAAAAAATTATCCCCATCTAATTTCCAATTTTCAAAAATGATTATTGAGTCATTTTTTTTCAACATTCTTGTCCAACAATGAAGTGTGATTTTGGAAGATGATGGATTTGGACTCAAAAGAATCGGAATAAAAACCGATACCGACTCGGAAATTTGACTCAGATCAAGCCGAGAGTCAACAATGAGAGTCGAAATTGGTTCAAAAACAGGGTCCAAACCAAAGAAGTGATATTCACACACTTTCCCCAATAATGAAGTGTGATCATAAAAGATTGGTGATTCCATTTCACGGTGTACTGGGATAGGATTCAATGTTGACTCCAGAATAGAGAAAAAATCTGGTAAAGATACCGGAGTCATTATTGAATCAAAAAATGAAATGGAATTATTAACATGAGGTTCAGGATCACATTCAGGTTCGATTTCAATTTCAGGAAAGGGATGACTTGACAGAATGTCCAGGCGACTTTCATAACTTGGAGTTTAGTCAAGTTCAAATGTGTGTTCTGAAATTGAATCTGAATTTTCAAAATGACATGATTCATGGGTCTAATCAGTAGAGTTAGGGATATAAGGATCGGTCAAAGGTTGGCAAGAAAGATTTTCCTCGCTCTTATTGATCAATTCGCTCATAAGTGTGTCTAATCTACTGATAGGCCTGGTAACAGAATTTGGATTCATAATCATGTCTACCATACTTGTTGCAATTGGTTCTTGAAAAAATGAGTATGGAAGTTGATTTTGGAAATTGTGGTGAATTTGTGAGTCTATCGGATTTTGATCGGGCTCATACAAGGGTTCCATACTCAAGTCCAGTATTGATGGTTGTTCATTTTGAATAGGTGAGACTGAAAAAGATGAGTAGGACTCTTGAAAATTTGTTTGAGATGAGGAGTCTAACATGTTTTGTATTCTATCATAAAAGACTTCCAAACGCTTTTCTAGCTCAGATTCTTCTTCAATTGGATGCTCTAGAAAAGGAGTATGTGGAGTTTGATGTGGGAAGGATTGTGAATTGAGCAAATTTTGCATTTGTTGTAAGGACTCTTCTATACTCCTTTCCAAATCAGATTTTTCTTCGGTTGGTGGAACAGGAAAAGGAGTATATGAACCAAAATTGGGGAATGAACTTTGTGAAAATTGTGGACAAGGCGGTTGAAAGTTTGTCTCGGGGGAGTTGAATCCCCATGAACTCTGTGAAGAGTAGAAATTATTTTGAAAATCTTGGTTATAGGATTGGAGATATGGGTCATATTGAGTCGGATAATCCCAACTCGGCATATATTGTTGGTTCATGTTGTACATCGCCGGGTTGGAGTTATCCGAGTCAAATGAGGTCGGAGTGAAATATGGATTCATATTATGATTGAAAGAATTGTTGTTGTTAGAATCCATTTCACAATATACAAAAAGAAATAAACAAACAAACAAATAAACAAACAAAGAAAAAGAAAAAGAAAACAAACCTATGTTAGGGTTGACTTAGACCTAGACGACTCCTAACTGGTTAGACTGTCCACGGGGGGTATATTATTGGACGCTGACTACGAGTTAATCAGCCAGGGAGGGGTAAGATCAGTGGGAGGTATCCGTGCCGGAGCAACGGGCCTAATTATGCCAAACCACTATTCTTCGAGGTTTCGCTTCTCAATCCCCAACCTTAAACACCGATTTAGCAAGAGTCAAATTCTAACAACTTTCCCCTTAGGTCAATCTCCTAAATGAGTCCGTGATGTCTCTAGGGGCCAACGTCTAGCAATTTTTATTAAGGCTTAGGTTGTGTGAGTGAGGAGGTGATTTTTGGGCTAAGGGAAGGTAATAACTTCCCCACCTTATGTTGTATTGAGTGTTGCCCTTAAGTTTAATTTGTGCAAGTGTGCAATATAGATAAGATGAACACAAAAAAGCGAGTAAATCACTGAAGTGTTTGTCCTAACTATATGCAATGCAATATGTACACCTCCTATCAGTATCACAACAATAAAAGAATAAAATATAGTATATTGGAATAAAAATTGACACGTGCCTAGATGCAAATGTCTAAACGTTTTAAAGCATCCAATTTCTGTATTTTAGTTCTTACAATTATTTACAGTGCACAGGTACTATAAACAAAAATTAGCAGCAGAATATAAAAATATATAAGAATTACCCAACCACACTTGAGCAAGTGTGGACTTCTGCAATGCTAAAACTTTAACCTGCACACCAAAAAACAAAGAAGAAAAGTCAACAAAAATGTGAAATCAAACCGTTCCCATCCCCGGCAACGGCGCCAAAATTTGATCGGGAGAAAATAGCGCACAAAAGTGTATGTTTTGAAATTGATATTTAAAGTGTGTGTGCTTTGGCTTCCTCGATACTTCCGTTATAGCATAGAGGCTAAAACGAGTCGAATCCATAAGGACGGGAGGCAATAGAAGATTTACCGGTTGATTCACGTGTTTGTTAAAAAGTTCTTCAAAGTTTTAAAGAATGAAAAGAAAAGAAAAGAAAGAATGAAAAGAGAAGTATGGTGAAAACAAAGAAGTGGGAAACATAGAAAAGAATATGTTTGTGGTTTTTGGAATGTTTCTAAACAAAGTGAAAAAGAAAGAAAACTCATGGCACTAACTACTAATGACTCCACTAACATGCTAACCTCTTAGTGATAGTTGCCTCACATGTATCACTGGTCATCACTAGTCCTTGGTTCAAGAGCGATTCAAAGTATGACCTATATGTAACTCATCACAACCCAACTCATCAAAATGGTGCAAGCTACACTTAAACCATCAATACTATAGAAAAGTAAGCATGGAGTAAAGTAATGTTAGCTTGTTAGTGATTAGGAAGTTAGAGTGTTAGATCCATCATCATGAGCCATCAATGGCTCTTGCAAGAGCAAGGCCAAACCGAGACTATTAGATTCATGTGGATTATCATAAAAGAAGTTAGCAAGTTAGTGGTTAGTAGTTAGTTACCATGAGAGAAAAGTTAGCTACACATGTAAAAGAGATTGGAGAGAAGAAAACATAGAGAGGTAAAGAGAGCACCTTTCATAGATTGTCACATTTTATTACAAGCACTCTTGCATTCCAAGCATGTATCACTCTCTCTCTCTCCCTATTACAAGATCTACAAAATAGAAAATACAATAGAGGAAGAGGAACTAACCTAAACTAAACTACCCTAAACTACAACATGGAATGAAAACTACTCCTAAAACTCTGCATATCTTCAACTCTGAAACCCAAGGGGGGTTTTTATAGGCACTAGGGAAGAGGTGGGTTAGGAGACAAACCCTGGCCCGAAGCGGCGCGCATGCCGCGACCGTTTGGCCGCAAAAACACGGACGCGGCCCCTTGGTGGCTGCGCGCGCGGCGCTTCGAGCCGCGTGCGGTCCTTTTGGTCCCCTATCAGATTCTGCTCCCGGTTTCTAGTTTCTGGCCCCTGGTTTTGACGAATCAGCTCTTCTAGGTCAATGGCTATCTTAATAGGCCTTTAATCACCAATTAAATGGTGATTTAGGGTCTTCTTCTTCATTGCACACCATGGACCTAGAATCAAGCAAGTAAAGGATTATTAGTAGAATTTAATACGAAATAAATGTGAAGATGTGGTATAAATTATGCAAAATTAGATACTAATCAAATACATCAAATAGAAAATATATAGAATGCAGAGTATTCGTGTACAAGGATAGTGTGTCTCCACAAGAAGTACAAAGCATACACGCGCTATGATGGTGGATAGATATCAGGAAGTATAACAAGTATAAATGGACAATAATATACATGTATCAAGCAAGTCATGTTATTTATACAATAATAACAATCACTATTACTTGATATTATAATCAATCTCTTTCAATGTCTCATGCCACTGGCGGGTCATACCGGGGCCCGTACTCCAATCAAACCCATCCGAATATAGCATACGGTACCATGATTCAAATGAGAGAGTGACCAAATAACAAGTGTTCTTGTCGTCATCATTGTTTATATTATTTTATAATATTAATTGGAAACTCAATGGTCGAGGATATCTAATTGGGTAGGTGTATCCTGTGCATACCTGAGATCACGGTCTTAAACAGATCCCTGTCTGCTGAGACTAGGACCCTCCGCTAAAAGGGAAGGAAAAAACATAAAATAGAAGCTCATGGAGCTATATACAATCGATAACCAGCACTACCATCCCCTATAGTGGGATAAATATGGATCCATGACATCCACATGATAAGACCTAGTCAACCGTCTAGTCTCCCCAACCCTATGTTGTATTTATTAAATATTCTAATGAATCTGGAACAATAACTGTGCATGTAATATGTAACAAGATAACAGGATACGAGCAATCTTTATATTACTGAACATGATAATAGAAAACAGGAGATGTGGGACTCTAGAGGTGGCCCCTGGGGATATTAGAGGTGGCATCCACGTAATATTTAGTTTCACACATCGAATGTCAATAGACAGTATGTCTAGGTAACAAGAGTTTCATATCAATACAATGATATGGGAAATGATCATGTACTGTATTAAGTATTCATGTCACAAGAATAAAGAAATATTCATGTAATACTAAATTATGTAACAGGAACAGTGATTCGGGTAACATGAAGACAAGAACAATCAAAGCATGCATACAGGTGAATCCAAATATTAACGATATGAGACTATGAAATAAATAGTATCCATGTAATGGTGATACAGGTATATGAAATAATAGTGTTTGATGTAATAGAGCATCCGTGTAACGGTGATATGAGTATGAAATAACGGTGTCAAGTGTAATAAGTGTATACATGAAATATCCAGTGTACTGGGGTGTCCAATGTACTAGATGATAAAGTACATGTCATATCAATGTCCGTGTAACAGTGATGCAAATACATAAAATAACAGTAGGCCAGTGTAATAGAATATCCGTGTAGCAGTGACAGTGTCAAGATGATATATGTAACAAGAACATGTGTCAATAGATATATATATATATATATATATATATATATATATATATATATATATATATATATCAGTATTTGTTATAATGATCTCATTATTATTAACATGGCCGATATCACAAAGTAATTAAACATTATTATCTAGATTACCATATTTAAATTATTAATTTATTTAAAAAATCTGAATTTTCATTATCAATATTTTTTAATTATTCAATATATACAGATAATTCACCAATATTTATATTAAATCATGAAACACAATAATTTATTATTTTATTGAACGTGTTTGAAGAGCAGTCAGACACATTCTACTTATAGTATTTTAACAATAATTACAGTTTATTAAATAATATTTACAGTGATTTATCGATAATCATGTTTTATTAAATAAAGCAATCAAGTGATTTCATTCAACACAATAAATCATAACTTATAAAAGAAAAACAATCACTTAGCTATTACAAAGAGGTATCTCATCTTTCTACAATCGCAATGGCTTAAGAATCATCCAAATCAGACTTCAGATAGTCCAGATATCGTTTGGACACTAAAATTAATAAAATAGTTTAGATATGTAATTTACAGGGTCTAAAATGTAAACATTATAAATTGTTAGGGTTTTTCTGGAATTTTACCTTTAAATAATTTTGAATACGGGTTTTGGTTGCTAATGGATCGGGTTTTAATATTGGGTTCAAACGCATTTGACTTAAACCCATTTTAAATTGGGTTTGGGTTATGTAGGTTAATGGGTTAGGATTTTGAGTGTTATAGGGTTCATGGTTTCATATCCATTTAGAGGGAGTGAAAAGAGAGAAGAGAGGCAGGGGAGGAAGTGGCGGCCAGCGGGTTGCGAGTCTGCCCGCGCGCGACGGCGTAGCCGCGATCGCGACAGCAACTAGCCAGTCGGCGACAGTCTGCCAGTCGGCGGAGATGGAAAGAGAGGGTGAGAGAATTAGAGAGTGAGGAAGAGAGAAAAAGAAAGGAAGAAGGAGAAGAAGAAGATGAGGAGGGTGGCTTGGTGGGGGGTTCAAGGATAGCACAGTCAGGCCAGTGGCGAGGCCTAGCCGGGGGTGGCGTGATGGTGAGCTGGGTGATTGGAGGAGGATAAGGAGGAGGATTTGGTGTTGTAGGTGGTGGTAATGAGGGTTAAATTGTGGAAGGAGATGGGAAATTGGAGGAGAAGAGAGTAGAAGAGGTGGTGGCGGGTCTAGCCGGCATAGTCGATGGTGGTGGCACAGCTGACGAAGGTCAAAAAGTAGCGACGCGGTTGGCCTAGGTGGGGGGAGGGCAGGGAGGTGTGCTGAAGGAGAGTGAAAGATAGTCAGGAAAGATTAAGAGAGAGAGAGAGAAAGAGTTAGGAGAAGAGAGAGAATGAGAATTAGATAGAGAGAGATTAATAGAGAGGGAGAGGTGGCGGTAGGTCGGTGGGGGAAGTCGGTGGCTTGGGGAAGAAGAAATAGAAAGATTAGGAGAAAAGAAATGGGTTTAATATTATTTAACTAATATTATTTAATTGGGTCAAAATTTGACTAGTCCCGAACGGTTCTAAAAAATTCTGTAAAATAGCAAATATTATTTGGAGGAATAATATGAAAATAGATTCAAGATGTTCTGTCCACTTTGTAAATTTAAAAAAATCCTGAAATCGATTGGTGATACCGGTCAACACTGGATCGGCCAGATTTTTGACTAATTCAGAAAAATATTCAAAAATACGCTAAAATAGAAAATATGATCTTGAAGAATAATTTGAAAGTAGAATCTAAAAATTCAACCCCGTTTGTGAGTTAAAAATCCTAGAGCCGTTTATCGATGTCGGTCGACACCAAATTCGAAAATTTTCCAAAATATACCAGAAAAATTATAGAAAATTCTAAAAAATATAAAATATTACGAAACAATATTTGGAGCTAAAATCAATTTAATCTGACTATCAGAAAGGTCAAATAAAATATATACATTATATCAAGTACTAATACTGTGACATGCACATCTAGAGCGAGGGATTACAGAAAGAGAGTGAGGGAGAGACAATGAGATAGAGAAATAGACAGTGAGAGAGAGATTAATAGAAAGAAAGTAAAAGAGAGAATGAGGCGGTGGAAAAATGAGACGATGAAGGAAAACTATAAAAGAAAGGAGAAGGAAGAAAGAAATAGAAATAGGATTTATATTATTTTAATTGGGTCAAATTTTGATTAATTCAAAAAATCACAAAAAATAAAAAATATTACCCTGAGCAATACTGTGAAATCAGATTCATGAAATTCATCCCCATTTGTGAATTAAAAATCTTGGAGTCGGTCAGTGGTACCAGTCGATAACGAATTCGGGAGATTCTCCAAAATATTTCAGAAAAATTCTAGAAAAATTAGAAAAATTCAAAATATTAGGAATTAATATCTAAAACAGAAATGGACTTAGTCCGGCTACCCGAAAGGTCAATCAATTATTATGGGATACTAGTACTGCGATACACACATTTAGAATTGGGGGTTACACTTCTAGCCACCTTATAAAATAAATTTCGTCCTCGAAATTTCAATTTAGGTGAGAAATTTTTTTTATTGATCCTGAGACCTGTGGGTTTTTAGGCATACCTTGCTTCTGCTGCGCCTCTCTGATATCTATAATCGAACTCAAGATTTAGTGACTAGTATTGTAAATCAAAGATAGAGGACTTGGAATCAAAAGGATGAAGAGAAAGTGGAAAAAAAACCAAAACATTATGGATGACAAATGAAATCATGAAATCTTTGAAGTTCGAGAATGGATTTTCAAAGGAATAAGATATTCTTGTACTCGTATCTGAAATTCTCAAATTCAGATTAAGATTAGTTCTAATATGAGAACTGGTTGTACTGTTGGTAAGAGCCCGAGTATTAATCTAGCTGGTTACCCATATTTCATCTCTTGTATGACCCGGGAAAGGGGGAGACAGGAATTGCAGTAAAAGTTTTCCTTGAATCAAATGAAAAGGATTACAACAAAAACTGTTCCTTCCGGTTACAAGGGAGGGAGAATATTGAATCTTGAATTCCCCCTTTGTTTAAGGCTGGGTTTTTCGTGTGGCGGTGGAGAGTGAATCTTGTTCTCCGTTGACCAGATGACCGTCCTTCAGAGATCTCCTCTTCGACCGGTAGAAAGAGTGACACAGCTCTGTCTACCAAAACTCTAAAAGAGAAGGTAAGCGAAAGCTAGCTCGTACGCAGCGAACTTGCTGAAGAGTTGGTCTGCTTCTTTTCTCTCTGTGTCACCCTCTGTCTCTCTTCGTCTGATCGATTCTCTCTGATCTCCTCCCTTGATGCAAACAAGGCTATTTATAGAGGTCCCAGGGGTGAACGTGCCCCCTGAAAACTCTCCACAATGAGGGCCAACTTTTCCGCTACATGGGCGGTAACTAACCCACGTGCCTGCTAAAGACATGCCACGATGGGGGCTGATTTCCCTTACGTGTGGGCAGTGATTGGTCCCTTAACCAAGGCGGTTATAACTGAGACGCGGGTTTTAGACCTTTGCGTCTTGAGGCTGAGACGCGGGTGTCAGGCCGACGCGCCTTGATGCTGAGACGCGGGTGTCGAGCCAACGTGCCTTGATGCTGAGACGCGGGTGTCGAGCCAACGCGCCTTGATGCTGAGACGCGGGTGTCGAGCCAACGCGCCTTGATGCTGAGACGCGGGTGTCGAGCCAACGCGCCTTGATGCTGAGACGCGCCTTGATGCTGAGACGCGGGTGTCGAGCCAACGCGACTTGATGCTGAGACGCGGGTGATAGTCCCTCGCGTCTAGAGCTTGAAACTTTGCTTTTCAATGGCTTGTCCTCCAGTAACTTTTGGACAGCCTACAGTGCAAGCCTAGGCTCTTATACCAATAAAATCCTGTCACACTCTGCTTCCAAAAATAAACTGTAGCGGGTGTTAGCCCAAAGGCCCATCACTCTATTTTTGATGATGATTAACTCATGTCGTTATAGTACTAATGATCTTGTGTTTAATTAGTCTCAGATTTGTGATCAAGATCTTAGTAGGTGCTTAGCTTCAATAAAGAATTTCAAGTCAAGTTTTAGAGCTAGCACGTGTTGATTCAAGAGTTTATGCATCAAGACCACATCAAGTACTCAAGAGGAGTCTAGCTCTTTGGAACAAAGTTTGGACCAAGTCAAGAAGGAGAAGAAGACTTCAAGAGAAGACTTGTGTCTAGGTTTATTTTGTTAAGATTTTATTTTTAGATAAAATGTAAAGGATAGAATAGTTGGTGGATTGCTCAAGTATCATATATACTCACACACAAGATTTAGATGTGTTTTCTTCATAGAGTTTCATTTAGGAAAAATACCGTTTTGATTTTTAGAGTTTCATATAAACATATGTTTTAACCAAAACTATTTTAGAGCTTAATGTCAAAAATATAGATATTTCATCATATATGTGTAGTGGATCATATCCATACACACTAAGCTTTAAAAGTGTTTAAAATATCTTGTTTTTGTATTTGGAGAAGTTTTGAAAAAATCAATTTGGAAAAATATGAATTTTGTTTTAAGCCAAAATTTCTAAGTCACAAAAATAGTTCAAAATGTTTGTAATATGTTTTGATTTTTATCCAAGCATGTTTGTATATCAAAGTATTATATTGAACTTATTTTGTAAATTTTTAGAGATTTTATGAGATTTTATTGAAGGTAAAATGACAAACTTTTAATCCCTAAAAAAATACTGTTTTGGCCTTCTGCCGGTCGACAGGGCGGTCGACCGAGCTAGAGGTCGGTCGACCAGGTGGTTGACCAACGTGCACAAAACGTGCACGCCTTGTTTGGCTGGAGGGACGGTCGACCGACCCGGTCGACCGCCAGAGAGTTCTGCTCTCTGGAAATGGCCTCGGTTGACCGGGCGGTCGACCGACAGAGAGTGTCTGCTCTCTGTATCCAGGCCACGGTCGACCAGCTGGTCGACCGCTGGCCCAACGGTCAGAAATTTGATCGTTAGCCGATCGACCGGGCGGTCGACCAACAGCAGTGCAGACTGCTGATTTGGACTCCAACGGCTAGTTTTTTCTTAGCCTATAAAAGGGGGCTTCCATGGACTGTTTTATATAAGATTTGAAGTGAGTTTTTGAGCTAGTTTTTCCTACTCTATTAAGTATTTATCTCCACTTGTTTAAGAGCCAAATTTGCCATATCAAAAGGAGAGATTTTCAAGAGTGTTTTGTAAAAGAGTTTCTTGAGTTTTTCATCATCACTTCCATCCTGTTTTTCTCATAAATACTTGAGCTATCCATTGCTATACCTATCCTATAGGGATCTTTGTTGTGAGAGGATTTTAGGTGATCAAAGTGTTGTGATCACCAAAGTTTTCATCTTTGTACTTTGAGGAGGCGGATTTGCGGGTTCGCGGTGTTTCGGGTTCTAGTGAGAACTCGGTGTAGAGGTGCGGTCTTGACAAGCTTGCGTGCTTGCGTGTGTTTATTCTTGCAGGAACAAGTGAGAGGATTAGTGAGTCCAAGAGTTCTAGTAGAAACTCCTTGTAGGTGTTGCGGCACTGAGTGATCCGATGGGATCGTTTTATAGTGAAAATCCTTCATAGTGTTGAAGGCGGGGACGTAGAGCAAGTGTGCTCGAACCTCGAAACAAATCTCCCGTGTTTGCGATTGCTCTCTCTATCTCTCACTTGTCTTTATATCTTGCATGCTCATATTGCCTTTATTTTTATATGCTTGATATATCTTGTGCTTAAATTGATATATGCTTGGGGATTGTTTGCTCACACTTGTATTCAACTAAGAGAGCTAAAGCGGCACCTTAACTCTTATCTAGAGGAATATTGAGGAGATAGTCCAAAGCCCTTCACGGGAAATTCGGCTACACTCTTGTGTTATACCTTATGTGTTTAGCTTAAGAATTTATAGTTTGTATATATAGTTTTAATTCCGCATTAATTGACCATTAGATTAGCTAGTCACCTATTCACCCCCTCTAGGTGATGTCAATTGGTATCAGAGCCAAGTGCTCTTGATTTGGGTCTAACCACCTTCAGTTAAAGATCCTAATTTATAGCTAATCACAATATTTGTACACACACATGGATTTCATGTCACCTCCCACTTTTGACATTCTTAACATACAAATTTGAAAAGTTAAGATGTCTATGTACCTTAAAGGCCTAGGCATTCATGTTTATTTTGTCACTATTAAAAATTCTTATTGTTTAAATGGTAAAAATATTAAGGTTAATGCAAAAGCCATCCATACTTTAAAGAGTACCCTAAATGATGAATATTTATCTAGGGTTGCTAATCTTGATTCGGCTTTATAGTATAGAACACCATTGTCTCTCTTGGCGAATAAGAACAATATTATGCGGGGAGCGACTCGGACGTTGGAAGTGAAGCTTCCAATATATGCTACATGGTCCAAGGGGATAACCCCCTTGAGGTAAACACCGAATCCGAGGTAGAAGAGGATGTTGATATGTCTTATAATGAACTTGCTTCATTTTGTCAACAACTTCTAGAAAAATATGACATGCTTAAAAAGGATAATAAGAAAATGAAAAATAAATTTGATTGCTTGTTAAAAGAAAAGGATTCATTTCAAAATAAATTAGAATTCATTTCTAAAGAAAATGAATTTTTAAAAAATGAGAATATTTCCTTGTTCTCTAAGCTAAATGATCTTTGTGAAGGAAATACTTCTTTGAAAGATAAAATTGTTTTGGTAGAAAAACAAAAGGAGATTGCTTTGCAAGAAAACACCTTTTTGAAAAGAAAAATTATTTCAAAAGAAAAAGAAAATGTTTCTAAAAAGAATAAGATTTTTGACCATGCTTTTCATGCTACTACTAAAAATGAAGTTAATTTTTGAAAAATAAAATAGATTATTTGAGCTTAACTTTGAGCAAATGTGCATTTAACCATTCTAGATTGAAAACCTTGTTTCAAAGGAAACAAGCTCTACATGTTCATGCACATTACTCACAACATGCATATGCACACTTTGCATGTCAGGATCACACTCATACACATATGCATATTAGAGTGTACAAATGTACACATTGCGGCCGCAAAGGCCATTTAGCAAGATTTTATTATGATAGAGTAAATTCTTTAAATTTTGCTAACAAGAATGTTTGGGTTCCTTACAATGCTAACCCTCATGGACCCAAAAGAAAATGAGTACTAAAATCCTCACCTTTTGTATTTGATGTAGGCGTGGGCTTTCACATGACGTGAGAGAGTTGGTGCCTTGGTGGTGGATGTATGGGCTAGATGGACATACAAAATCAATGCACCGCTATCAAGGTAGTTTTGGTGGGAAGACTACCATGTTTTGGAGACTTAAAGTGTAGTTCTTATGCTTTGGTAACTATCTCTAAACTCTCATTTATTTTACATGCTTTACCTATATGACATTTTTAGCATGTTTTCATGATTATGATTTATTCTGTGCTTCATGTGGTAAAAACTTGTTTAGATGTAGATTCTATTGAAACTTGTGTATATACGTGTACAAGTAGTGAGCAACATTTGATTCATATACGTTTGCACTTCATTATTCATTTGTACTCACTACATGCACTTGTATAGCCTAGTTTTGATGATTTACTCATTTACACTTATTTTGCCTATTTTCATATTTTTGCTTCATGGATATGTAATCTTTTGTTCAAAACTAATAAATATACATGTATACCCTTGAGTCACTTGCTTTCATGTAAATTACATTATGGACTCATTTTAGTTTAGGATATGTATGTATATTGTTAGCCTTGGATAAATCATACATATACCTTGAAGGTTGTTTTTAAAAGAAAAATAAAATCTTTATGATTTTCATATTTGTTTGATAAAATGAATTTTCATGTTTTTCACATGATTGATGTTTTTGAGCCTAATTGACTATTTTCATGAATTTGCTATTCACGTGATGCTTGTACACTCACATTGTACACTCACATTTTATTTATTTTCTCATGATTATGTTTTCATGAGATTTTTGAGCTTTATCGATCTTGAGTGACAATATTTGTGTATTTGTATAATTCATGAGATATATATGATTTGTTTTTATGTTTGAAAGATCTTTAACTAATTTTTCAAAAATTACTTTTAACTAGTTATGTATTCTTCATTTGGTAGTGTTTTCAGTGCTAAAATATTTTTCATACTCTTATTTTTGAAAACCCCTACCAACCCCTTTAAGGGCGGATGGATGGGCGACCATGCGTTGTATGCTCAAACTAAATATCTTTTATCATGTGCATGAAAAGGGTGGATCTTTATGAGTTATACACTTGCTTCTCTTCATATTTTCAATTGGTATTTCAATTGATATCTCTTTGTATACTCATAATTTTATTTCTATATATGTATTCTTTAAATTTCAAATTATATCAATTTTTATTGGTATTTTTATTTTCATACATATATATGATTTAATTGTACTTAATTTAAAAGATATTTATATGTTTAAAGCACAAAGTTTGTTTATACTAAGCTTAATTAAATCTTAATTTTCAATTGGTATCTCAATTGATACGTTATAAGCTTATACATTATTTTCAATTAGTATCTTTTTGATATCAAAATTTACCATACACTTCAATTGGTATCAATATGTTTTAATTTCCAATTGAGCTTAAATTTCATTTGATATCAATATGTTTTACCTATTGGTATCAAAAATTTACCATATATTTCAATTGGTATATATGTTTCAAAATGTTTTCATTCATTGATATAAAAATGTACAAGTGTTTCAATTTTAATTGGTATCACATATTTCTTATTTCATATGGTATCAAAATTCTTGTGATATCTTAAATTGATTTGTTGATTTAAAAAAATTAAAAATTTGTATTGTTTAGTTACAATTGGTATCTTAAATTTTTTTTATGTACAAATGATATATCAAAATTTGTTTTATTAACTTGAATAATTATCAAAGTTTGTTTTAAAGTGAATTAAAAATATTTTGATATGTATTGCTTATATGCAAGGGAAGCTTAACATCTTTTCTACATATAGATTCATATTGAGTGTATCTTATATTGAGGAGGTTGACATCTCTTCTTTATGTGATACACATGTGTAGGGGGAGCTTCACATCTCCACGTATGCATTGTATATTATGTGTTATGTGAGTTAGGACTTGTCATCCTTCTTCATGTAATGCATGTATGCAGGGAAGTTAACTTAGCGTCTTCCTCTTCATGAATGTATATCGTATATATATCTTTATTGTTGATTTGGTTTTTACCCCTTTGTTGATGATTGACAAAAAGGGGGAGAAAGATTTTGAGTTTATATATGCATATTTGTGGTTTTGCATATATTGAGTTTATGCATCTTGTGTTTTGAGGAGAATGATTTTTGAAAGTTTAAACAAAAAGGGGAGAAAGTTTTTAGAAAAAGAACTGTTGATTTATGCATGTTTCTCTCACCCTATTGATGCATATATGTTTGATTAGTTTTATGTGCTTCATTGCCATATCCTATTTGTTTTTATTATGCATGAGTTAAGGGGGAGCTTCTATGAAGCTTAACTTTAATCCATGCATATATAACTCCATGAGTTTTGTCATCATCAAAAAGGGAGAGATTGTTGGCCCAAAGGCCCATCACTCTAGTTTTGATGATGATTAACTCATGTAGTTATAGTACAATGATCTTGTGTTTAATTAGTCTCAGATTTGTGATCAAGATTTTAGTAGGTGCTTAGCTTCAACAAAGAATTTCAAGTCAAGTTTTGAAGCTAGCACGTGTTGATTCAAGAGCTTATGTATCAAGACCACATCAAGTACTCAAGAGGAGTCTAACTCTTTGGATTAAAGTTTAGACCAAGTCAAGAAGGAGAAGAAGACTTCAAGTGAAGACCTTCAAGAGAAGACTTGTGTCTAGGTTTGTTTTGTTAAGATTTTATTTTTAGATAAAATGTAAAGGATAGAATAGTTGGTGGATTGCTCAAGTATCATATACACTCACACACAAGATTTAGATGTGTGTTCTTCATAGAGTTTTCATTTAGGAAAAATACCGTTTTGATTTTTGGAGTTTCATATATACATATGTTTTAACCAAACTATTTTAGAGCTTAATGTCAAAAACATAGATATTTCATCATATATGTGTAGTGGATCATATCCATACACACTAAGCTTTAAAAGTGTTTAAAATATCTTGTTTTTGTATTTGGAGAAGTTTTAAAAAAATCAATTTGAAAAAATACGGATTTTGTTTTAAGCCAAAATTTCTAAGTCACAAAAATAGTTCAAAATGTTTATAACATGTTCTGATTTTAACCCAAAAATGTTTGTATATCAAAGTATTATACTGAACTTATTTTTGTAGATTTTTAGAGATTTTATGAGATTTTATTGAAGGTAAAATAACAAACTTTTAATCCCTAAAAAATACAATTTTGGCCTTCTGCCGGTCGACCGGGCGGTCGACCGAGCTAGAGGCCGGTCGACCGACGTGCACAAAACGTGCACGCCTTGTTTGGCTGGAGGGCCGGTCGACCAACACGGTCGACCGCCAGAGAGTTCTGCTGTAACACCCCGAATTATTAAACCCTGATTTAATAATATAAATCTCGAGTTATTATGTTAATTGAGTGTGTAATGAATTTCAATTTAATTTTGGGAGTGTTAAGTGGTATGTTTGAATATACCTACACCATAGTTATTATGTAACTAGTACTTCAATGTGAGGATATATTAGTATTATACTTGAAATATATGTATTTATCAAGAAAATACAACCATGACAATTTTATATACATATATTATTAGTGGAGGGAGTAGGTGTGCATGGGAGGAGAGATCAAGGGCCTAGATCTTCTTGTTTTGGGGGATTGGACACTTAGATGAAAGGGGTAGCAAACTTGTAAAATTTTGAGGGTATGAATCTTATAAGAGTCAAGGG
Organism: Agave tequilana; assembly: GCA_038442645.1. Lineage (NCBI taxonomy): Eukaryota > Viridiplantae > Streptophyta > Magnoliopsida > Asparagales > Asparagaceae > Agave > Agave tequilana. The sequence goes on along the minus strand of JAVJIF010014387.1, from coordinate 31,063 downwards.
AGAATTCATCTCTTCATCCTCTTCCTAAAGAGGATTCCTCCATGGCAAAACCCTAGAAACCCAAAGATCTAATCTCATCTCTATCCCTTACTCTCTCAATTTCTCTCCCTTTCTTTTCCTCTCTTCTCCTTCTCTCCCTCTCTCCCCTTGGATCTGGACCCGCGCGCGCGCGTGCAGGCCGCGCGGCGGCCGGCCAGGCGTCGGCCGGGCGGCGACGGGCAAAGCGGCGGCTGGCCGGGTGGCGGCCGGCTAGGCGTGGGGTCGGAGTTTGGAGTTGAAGGTGAGTGGGTTTCTTCTTTCTTTTCTCATTTCTCAAGCATGATTCATAGATCTTGATCTCTTGATTTTGAAAGGACTTTCTCTCGATCTATTCATCTAACTTTTCTTTGAAATTTCATGACCTATTAAAGTATGTAGTGGTCTAATTTGATCTTGAGATTAATGAGTAAATTCAATTGCATATAATTGATGGGTAAAGAGGTTGCATAATAGGGTATATCATGTAGTGATGGAGTCTACAAATTTTTAGATTTGGTTTAGATCTCAAACCTTGAAATTTCAATCTCATATTTTACTTTGATGGTGATGAAACTTTCATTTGAGAGATATGTGAGATTAATTTTGGAGCAATATTGTTCCTTCTTAAATTGAATCAAATTCTTAAAAGAATTATGGGTGAGATCAAGTTTATAAATCTCTCCTAACCATCAGTGTAGATTGAGATTCTTGAAGCTTCTTACACTTGTGATGGTTGAGCCTCTTGCCATTCTTACATAATAACTATGAAATTAAATCAAAATTTGATCTTGGTGATGTTAATGAGATAAAAAGAAAATTTTTATGATATAATTTAAACTATGAAGTTGGAGGTGGTTTAAAGAGAGGATAATGATAAATTAAGTTGTGATAGAATTATGAATGTCCTTATAAAAATTGCTCATGATCAAAAGTCTAAATACTTAAGTTCATAACTTACTTATGATCTAATTTAGGTGAAGAAATAAAAGGAAAAGTTGAGTATTTGTTTAGTTGAAGCACTTTTGAAATAGTAATACAAAGCTGTTAAAGTCTGTCCAGATCTGAAACCTGAAACTTGGGATTTATTTTGTAAGGATATTTAGCAGGAAATAGGTCATGTAATATATCGTTGGAAAGCAAATCGAGTTTACTTTCCAACGGCTCTTGCAGTCTCCTAATCAAAGGTCTGTGCTGGGAATTATCGCTGAAACATGACAAACTAGTCGAAGGTATCGAGTTGCAGAATTTTGAATGTTTAAAAGATTGTCTGTTTATTTAAGGCTGTTCATGCGAATTAAGCTGGTCATGTAAGATATCGTTAGAAAGATCAGTAAGTCTAAATTTTAATGAAAGTCTTTGTGTCTTATTCTCATATCAAAAATAGGAGTTACGATAAAAACATCTTCGATTGTTAGGGAGGTCAGATCCGATGAAATTATATTTAGATGGGATCTATGTGAAATTTATTGGAATTTATATATAGGCATGTTGTGCTGAGCTTAGAGCTAAACACATTTCTTTCAATAACGCATGTTATGAATGCGGGTATATCAAAGCATTGACCCTTTATAATAATGTCTCATTAACGATGTTGTATGTACACTCGGTGTGTTGACATTTATCCTCAAACTCAAATTTGCTTTAGCCTTACTGGAATTAGGGAATTATTGTATTATGGACTCCAAAGGACATATTTCACCCTAACACATAATCCCTTATGTGGCCTAGTAAACTGGACTATGAATAAAATATTTAGTGGCATATAGTCAGTAGAAATTTTGAAACGCCGAAAGTTACTGGTGAAGATGATAGTCCTATCAATTTTAATTAACTGATAAATGAACAAGTTAACGGTCAGTACTAAATTATATTGGCAGTAAATTAATAAATGAGTGAACATGAATACTAATTGAAAAGAAAGATTTTCTTGGTGTGATATCAAAATTGGGAAATCAGAATGATAGGATCGGTAGTATCAAGATCGGTATTGGCGGGAACCCAAACAGTTTCAACTCAATTCATGAATAAGTGAGAATAGTTGTCATAGATATATAAAATCTTGGTTGTGGCCACACTAGTTGCATCGTATCAAAGGAATTTAAGTAATAACGGATTGTTAGGCCTTATTAAATTGTACGTTAAATCAAGAGAAATTGTATTTCAATTAACAAGCATGTATGAAACTTTCTCTTCTCCTTACAGTCTCAACGTACCCATCCGTCTCGCCAGACTCTTTGAGCAAGTAATACTTTTACATACAGATAGTGTATGCCACATGATGTAACTGAACTTAAGACATACTTGAAATGATTACTTTCAATCATATGTATTACATCTTGTCAACTCTTATTATGTCCCCTTTCTTTTATTGAGTATAATGCCTTGCAATACGCCATGAGTTGAACAGTAATTGTGACGTTTTAAATTATTCTAGTTAAAGGGGATAAACTGATTATCTGAGATGATGACCAAATTAAGTGGGTGTAACAATGGATGTTTAGAAATCCCGTAAAAGAAAATTTTGAAAGTGAGAAATATGAGTATTCGACATATATACATATGTTCCTATTTATGGTTGTTATGTATCTGTAAAACCTTGTGAACATGGTTGTTTTTTCTATTCAAAATCTATTTAGAGCATCACATAGAAAGTACTCATATTGTATATACACATATACAATATTATAAGGAAAAAAGGATAGTTTCGTCACCTTATGGTCAAAAGAATGTCTATTGCGGTAAATTGGTATTTACACTAAACGTAGATAGTCTTGCGAGTATTAGACACTGAACCAATATTTAATTCATATTCACCATGAAAGGGATAGTAAGGCAGGCTTAGAATTGAACACATCTTTTGTAATAAATGTTGCATTTAATATAGAATTTTAGAATATGGTGTACAAGGGCAATGACATGTACATTACTGAATAGAAATCATTATGATTGATATGAATATGATGGGTGTATATCACTTTATTATGTACATAATATACATGGGTGACATGTTTTGATTAAGTAATTGGTGTGAATATTCCTATAAGAAAACAATCTAACAGATAAACACTAATTGAGAGTATGATTACTTTTATATATGAAATGATGTGCATGATGTATGAATCTTATGGAATTGGATGCGCTGATATTGTGCGTATTATATATATATACATTGTGTTACAGAGGAAGGGACCCGTATTGCACGGGCGGAGTGCGAAGACGGTGCTATATACATATATCCGGAGGAAGAGACCCGTATTGCACGGGCAGAGTGCGAAGACGGTGCTATATACATATATCGGAGGAAGGGACCCGTATTGCAATGGCGGAGTGCGAAGACGGGGCTATATATCATATTGGGAGGAAAGGACCCGTACTGCACGGGAGGAGTGCGAAGGCGGTGCTATGATATACATATAATTACATCTTTACTAATGATTGAGAATGAATGGCTATGTGTGACACATATGTGTATGTGTGCCACTAGGGGTATGTTGGATGTGTTATTGTATATTATAATGAAAACTTCAGAATACAGATTTAGCTGATTGAAATGAAATACTGTAAATTGTGTGAAAGTGTACAGGTTAATCCATGCATTACATGAAGTGTGATGCGATATTGTATTATAAGAAGTATGATATGATTATATGTTATACAAGTATGACTTGTGATGTATGTGTTATCTGAATGCATAAACTAGGTTTATGGCATAACTATAGTGGTTGGTGTATTATAGTGTGGAATACAAGACACGTGAGTAACACACACTATGTACACATAAGACGAGAAAATCTGTTTTATGTAACTCATAAATCTTATTACACTGAAAGATGAAAATCTAAGAAAGGAATTGGGAGGTACGATCATAAGAGTCTGATCGTCGCAGAAATTTTAGAGACCGGGGTCTTGATTATTAAACCATGGGATGCCTCTGATTTTTTGTCTTCTTACTATTTTAGATTTCTCTTATTACTTGAATATTCATACTTCTCATTGATATATTATCATTTTTTGATTTATTCCTACTCTACTCACTGAGCTGTCGAGCTCACTCCCCCACAGGCTGGTATATTGCAGGTTGCTTTGGGGCAGGGGTCAGGTTTATGCTGCGCGGTGTTTGTTCTGAATCAATCCAAATCTTTGTACTTCTGAAACAATTGTGTTGGTTGATGATACATGTTGGTTATGGGATAGATGGTTAACCTTGTACATATATATGTATGTAGAGAACTGTTGTAGTAGTTTCATTCAAGTTGGCGCTTGAGATATATTTTATTGGGTTGTGATGTCAAGAAGTGTATTATCAATATGATGATCATAACAAGTGAGAATTTATCATTTCTGAATTTCTATAGATGCCGAAAGGGGTACTCTAGAGCTTATGTTGTTATGTTTCTCCATAAGTAGGCGATGTCAAGCCGAAACATCTTCATGATTGCCTGAATGATTTTGAGTTCAGTTATATGATTGGATTGAGAATAAGTAGGCTGATGTTAGCCGAAATTATCATATTTGTATTGGATATCATATCCGACCAGTAATTATAAGAGAGGTGCTGCTGAAATTATAAGAATTTGGAAATGATTTTAATGATCGGTCGGTTAAAATGGATGTTATGTAAATTGAGGATTTATTATACTGGGACCGTTACAGTTGGTATCAGAGCGCAGGATATAGAATGAGGATAGATTTAGAATAATTATGATAGAAAGAGGATTGGATTGGTATGATTGATACGCTTGGTTGTGTTATGCAGGTATGCGAAAATGTTATTTGATATGGTTGGTTTAAGGGGGGTAGGAGTCCTTACGTGAATGGCTAATCTCGAACGCGGGATATTTGATCACTGCCTTATGTTCGGATTATGGTACCCACATGCCATAATTTGGATGTGCTCTTTGGGGGTGTGGGCCCTCAGTGGAGCTGCCAGTGGTATGGGACACTGGAGTAAGGGAATGATTAAAATATCAAGTGAGTCAAGATTAATTTGGATCGTAAGGACATAATATAGAATTGATCAAGAAATAATGAGTCTTGAGGAGAATAATTGAGAAAAATATTACACAAAAGAAAGATTTTGTGATATGCAAGAGAAATGCGAAGTTTTATACTTACTCACTTCAGATAGCAAGTTTCGAGGATGAAACTTTTGTAAGGAGGGTAGAACTGTAACACCCCAAATTATTAAACCCTGATTTAATAATATAAATCTCGAGTTATTATGTTAATTGAGTGTGTAATGAATTTCAATTTAATTTTGGGAGTGTTAAGTGGTATGTATGAATATACCTACACCATAGTTATTATGTAACTAGTACTTCAATGTGAGGATATACTAGTATTATACTTGAAATATATGTATTTATCAAGAAAATACAACCATGGCAATTTTATATACATATATTGTTAGTGGAGGGAATAGGTGTGCATGGGAGGAGAGGTCAAGGACCTAGATCTTCTTGTTTTGGGGGATTGGACACTTGGATGAAAGGGGTGGCAAACTTGTAAAATTTTGGGGGTATGAATCTTATAAGAGTCAAGGGAGAATTCATCTCTTCATCCTCTTCTTAAAGAGGATTCCTCCATGGTAAAACCTTAGAAATCCAAAGATCTAATCTCATCTCTATCCCTTACTCTCTCTATTTCTCTCCCTTTCTTTTCCTCTCTTCTCCTTCTCTCCCTCTCTCCCCTTGGATCTGGACCCCGCGCGCGTGCAGGCCGCGCGGCGGCCGACCAGGCGGCGACCGGCTAGGCGTGGGGTCAGAGTTTGGAGGTGAAGGTGAGTGGGTTTCTTCTTTCTTTTCTCATTTCTCAAGCATGATTCATAGATCTTGATCTCTTGATTTTGAATGGACTTTCTCTTGATCTATTCATCTAACTTTTCTTTGAAATTTCATGACCTATTAAAGTATGTAGTGGTCTAATTTTGATCTTGAGATTAATGAGTAAATTCAATTGCATATAATTGATGGTAAAGAGGTTGCATGATAAGGTATATCATGTAGTGATGGAGTCTATAAATTTTCAGATTTGGTTTAGATCTCAAACCTTGAAATTTCAATCTCATATTTTACTTTGATGGTGATGAAACTTTCATTTGAGAGATATGTGAGATTAATTTTGGAGCAATATTGTTCCTTCTTAAATTGAATCAAATTCTTAAAAGAATTATGGGTGAGATCAAGTTTATAAATCTCTCCTAACCATTAGTGTAGATTGAGATTCTTGAAGCTTCTTACACTTGTGATGGTTGAGCCTCTTGCCATTCTTACATAATAACTATGAAATCAAATCAAAATTTGATCTGGTGATGTTAGTGAGATAAAAAGAAAATTTTTATGATATGATTTAAACTATGAAGTTGGAGGCGGTTTAAAGAGAGGATAATGATAAATTAAGTGTGATAGAATTAGGAATGTCCTTATAAAAATTGCTCATGATCAAAAGTCTAAATACTTAAGTTCATAACTTACTTATGATCTAATTTAGGTGAAGAAATAAAAGGAAAAGTTGAGAATTTGTTTACTTCGAAGCACTTTTGAAATAGTAATACAAAGCTGTTAAAGTCTATCCAGATCTGAAACCTGAAACTTGGGGTTTCTTTTGTAAGGATATTTAGCAGGAAATAGGTCATGTAATATATCGTTAGAAAGCAAATCGAGTCTACTTTCCAACGGCTCTTGCGGTCTCCTAATCAAAGGTCTGTGCTGGGAATTATCGCTGAAACATGACAAACTAGTCGAAGGTATCGAGTTGTAGAATTTTGAATGTTTAAAATATTGTTTGTTTATTTAAGGCTGTTCATGCGAATTAAGCTGGTCATGTAAGATATCGTTAGAAAGATCAGTAAGTATAAATTTTAATGAAAGTCTCTGTGTCTTATTCTTATATCAAAAATAGGAGTTACGATAAAAAAACATCTTCAATTGTTAGGGAGGTCAGACCCGATGAAATTATATTTAGATGGGATCTATGTGAAATTTATTGGAATTTATATATAGGCATATTGTGCTGAGCTTAGAGCTAAACACATTTCTTTCAGTAACGCATGTTATGAATGCGGGTATATCAAAGCATTGACCCTTATAATAATGTCTCATTAACGATGTTGCATGTACACTCGGGTGTTGACAATTATCCTCAGACTCAAATCTGCTTTAGCCTTACTGGAATTAGGGAATTATTGTATTATGGACTCCAAAGGACATATTTCACCCTAACACATAATCCCTTATGTGACCTAGTAAACTGGATAGAAATCATTATGATTGATATGAATATGATGGGTGTATATCACTTGATTTATGTACTTAATATACATGGGTGACATGTTCTGATTAAACAATTGCTGTGAATATTCCTATAAGAATACAATCTAACAGATAAACACTAATTGAGAGTATGAACTTTTATATATGAAATATTGTGCATGATGTATGAATCTTATGGAATTGTATGCGCTGATATTGTGCGTATTATATATATATACATTGTGTTACGGAGGAGGGGACCCGTATTGCACGGGCGGAGTGCGAAGACGGTGCTATATACATATATCCGGAGGAAGGGACCCGTATTGCACGGGCGGAGTGCGAAGATGGTGCTATATACATATATCCGGAGGAAGAGACCCGTATTGCACGGGCGGAGTGCGAAACGGTGCTATATATCATATTGGGAGGAAAGGACCCGTACTGCACGGGAGGCGTGCGAAGACGATGCTATGATATACATATAATTACATCTTTACTAATGATTGAGAATGAATGGCTGTGTGATACATATGTCTATGTGTGACACTAGGGGTATGTTAGATGTGTTATCGTATATGATAATGAAAACATCAGAATACAGATTTAGCTAATTGAAATGAAATACTGTAAATTGTGTGAAAGTGTACAGGTTAATTCATGCATTACATGAAGTGTGATGCGATATTGTATTATAAGAAGTATGATACGATTATATGTTATACAAGTATGGCTTGTGATGTATGTGTTATCTGAATGCATAAATTAGGTTTATGGCATAACTATAGTGGTTGGTGTATTATAGCGTGGAATACAAGACACGTAAGTAACACACACTATGTACACATAAGACGAGAAAATCTGTTTTATGTAACTCATAAATCTTATCACACGGAAATATGAAAATCTAAGAAAAGAATTGGGAGGTACGATCATAAGAGTCTGATCGTCCCAGAAATTTTAGAGACCAGGGTCTTGATTATTAAACCATGGGATGCCTCTGATTCTTTATCTTCTTACTGTTTCAGATTTCTCTTATTATTTGAATATTCATACTTCTCATTGATATATTATCATTTCCTGATTTATTCCTACTCTACTCACTGAGCTGTCGAGCTCACTCCCCCCACAGACTGGTATATTGCAGGTTGCTTTGGGGAGGGGTCAGGTTTATGCTGCGCGGGGTTCGTTCTGAATCAATCCAAATCTTTGTACTTCTGAAATAATTGTGTTGGTTGATGATACGTGTTGGTTATGAGATAGATGGTTAACCTTGTACATATATATGTATGTAGAGAACTATTGTAGTAGTTTCATTTCAAGTTGGCGTTTGAGATATATTTATTGGGTTGTGATATGAAGAAGTGTATTATCAATATGATGATCATAACAAGTGAGATTTATCATTTCTGAATTTCTATAGATGCCGAAAGGGGTACTCTAGAGCTTATGTTGTTATGTTTCTCCATAAGTAGGCGATGTCAAACCGAAACATCTTCATGATTGCCTGAATGATTTTGAGTTCAGTTATATGATTGGATTGAGAATAAGTAGGCTGATGTTAGCCGAAATTATCATATTTGTATTGGATATCATATCCGACCAGTAATTATAGGAGAGGTGCTACTAAAATTATAAGAAAATGGAAATGATTTTAATGATCGGTCGGTTAAAATGGATATTATGTAAATTGAGGATTTTATTATACTGGGACCGTTACATCTGCTCTCTGGAAATGGCCCCGGTCGACCGGCAGAGAGTGTCTGCTCTCTGTATCCAGGCCACGGTCGATCGGCCGGTCGACCACTGGCCCAACGGTCAGAAATCTGACCGTTGGCCGGTCGACCGGGCGATCGACCGACAGCAGTGCAGACTGCTGATTAGGACCCAACGGCTAGTTTTTCTTAGCCAATAAAAGGGGGCTTCCATGGACTGTTTTATATAAGATTTGAAGTGGGTTTTTGAGCTAGTTTTTCTGAAAAGTCACCTAGAGGGGGGGTGAATAGGTGACAATGCTAATCTATGAACTAAATGCGGAATTTAAAAACTTAATGCAAATTACACTCAAGTGCTATCAACAAGTGATGCACACAAACCAAGCCAAGCAAATATGAATGAGCAATGTAAATAAATATAAGGCACAAAGTAAAGAGAGAGCCAATGAGTCAAGCGCAAACACAAAGATATGTTATCGAGGTTCGAGCACCCAGCTCTACATCCCCGCCTTCGACACACGAAGGATTTCCACTAGCTCGTCCACCTAGGACCCTTTACAAGGAGTACCCAACACTCCTCTCTTTACAACCTCCTCCCAACAATCACAACCTCCTCCTTGAGGCAAATATTCAAACCAATACAACAAACTCCCAATCACCAACCAATACAAGGATCACCTCTCAACTAGAGGGATACAACCCAAAGCACAAAGCTAAGAAAAGATTGGGTTACAACTTGGTGGTCACAACAACAACCACAAACAACTTCTTCTTCCACACAAATAACCTATAGATATAGATAGTAGATTTTTAGCTCAAGTGTGGAGAAAACCAAGGGATATGAAACCAGCAACTCAAAGAAAAACCTTTGGGAAACAAATGAAATCAAGATATAGAAGTTCAAACAAAAGCTTTTCCCAAAATCCCTTTTCTTTGATTTTTCAAACCCTAATCAAAAACACAAAAGATTGTTCACTTTGAATCCAAAAACCTATTTTTCTTGTTGCAGCAAAAACACCAGAGAGATAGAAAATTTTAGCCCAAAAATTCTTAGAGAAAAACTCTCTCAAATGGGGTATTTATAGGCAATTTAGAAAACTAGCCGTTTACAGAATATTTGCCAGATTTACCCTGCCGGTCGACCGGCCCGGTCGACCGCCCAACGGTCAAATTCTGAACCGTTGTGGCTACCGGTCGACCGCCTCGGTCGACCGAGAATTCCTGAGAGCCAACAGCTCTCCGTCGGTCGACCGCTTCGGTCGACCGGATACAGAGTCAGCCAGCGTGCACGTATCCGTGCACGTCGGTCGACCGGAACGGTCGACTGGCTTCTTTGGTGCGGTCGACCGTACCAGTCGACCGGCCAAGCCTGGCAGACAAAAGTCAGGTCTGAAATCTGAGGAAAATTAATGTCAAATAAATTCTTATAAATTACTAAAAATCCCCAAAAATAGTTTTAGCATTTTGCATTGATATATAAACATGTGATAAAAGTTTTGACTCAAATATCAAGCAATTAAAACTATTTTTGTATCTTATCATATTTATCAAAAATCAAAACTTGTATTTTCTAAAACTCAGATTTTGAATAGAAAATACACATTGTCTAAAACTTATCCATGATACAAAAATATGATATTTAAACACTTTGAAGCATATTGTATATGAATAGAAATTCAATATACAAGAAACATATATATATATATCATGATTTTTGTCATTAAGTCCAAAAATATGTTTTGTTGTAAATACCAAAACATAAAACTCATGAAATAGGTATATCAAAGTAAGTTTGTCTAAGAGTTGAAGCATGCATGTATATAGAACAAATCTAATATACATTAAACCATGTAAACTTGTTTGATATAATATCTATTCATGCAAACCAAAATCGGTTAAACCTAAAACCGAAAAACAAAAACCAATATTCAAAACATGAAACGTGTGTGTTGTGAACTTGAGCATTATCATACTATTCTAATCTTTACAATTAGATTCTAAACACAAACTAAACTAGGGATACCTAAGTCTTCTTGTAGAGCGCCGTCTCCAAGTTGACTCGGTCCAAACCGTGATTCACCAAGCAGCTCTATATATGATCTTTGACGCTTGGGCTCTTGAATCAACATGTGCAAGCTTCCAAATCATCTTGTTGAAGCTAAACACCAACTAATATCTTGGTTAATGATCTGAAACTAAAATCACAAGATTATTAGTACACATAATTACATGAGTTAATCATCATCAAAACTAGAGTGGAAGGCCTTTGGGCCAACAATCTCCCCTTTTTGATGATGACAAAACTCATGGAGTTATATATGCATGGATTAAAGTAATGCTTCAAAGAAGCTCCCCCTTAACTCATGCATAGGAATAAACAAACAATGAGATGCATATAAACAAGGTTCTTGACATAAAATGAATATGCATATGAAACATGCTATTGATTCCAATTAAAACAAAACAACTAAATTACCAAAACAACTAAATTACCAAAACATGCTCTTGATACCAATGGATACTAATAAAAACAAAACTCATAATGCTCTTGATACCAACACCAATGGAGATGAAATGAACATAAAACTGAAAACTCATGCATATCAACTCCAATGAATCTTCTCCCCCTTTTTGTCAATCATCAACAAAGGGGTAAAAACAAATAGATCTGAATTCTTCTCCCCCTAAATATATGAATCAAAGAATCAATAAACTACTTCAAGGGGTGAAACCAAAAATGATACCAATTAAAAAAATGTGTCAAAGAAGTGCATTATGATATCAATAGAAAGTGATCATAAAAACATTTAAGAAATGCCTACCAATTACCAATTGAAAGTAAGAGGGGCATTGAAAACAAATATGATCCCATTGAAATTAAAACATATTGAAAATAAAACACATGATACCAATTGAAAAACACATTGATACCAATTTGAGTGAACAAATGCATCTTGATACCAATTGAAGATATTTATCTTTATAAGCAAATGAAACCAATTAAAAATCAATAATCATTCTTTAATCATTTTTCATTATAAAGTTAGGGAGTGGGAAACAAAACCAATGGTAAACTAAATACCAATTGAGAAATTGAAATGTGAGTTTTTCTCCCCCTTTATGAAATACTAACTAAACATATGCATAAGCTAGAAAAAAAGATACCAATTGAAAACTAAGTCAATTGAAATAATGTTAAAGCTCAAGCTTAGCATAAGCAAGATAATGATAATGCTTGTATAAAGATACCAATTGAAAATTGAATCAATTGAAAATGATGGTCATTAAAAAAAATCAAGCTTATCATAAACAAATTTTGAGATATCTTGAAGCACAAATAAATCATCTATATATGTATGTAAGAAAAAGATACCAATTGAAATTGATACTATATGAAGTGTAAGCATACATATATAAAACAAAACATATATGAGTATACAGAAGGATGTCAAGATTGATACCAATTGAAAGAATTCAATGATACCAATTGAAACAACAATAAGATCAAGTGTATATCTCATAACAACTACCACCCAATCATGTGCAAGTTTAAAAATGATTTTCATTATAAAGCATACATGAACATGATCTCCCATCCAACCACCCTTTGATGGTAGGGGTTTTCAAAATAGATTTGAAATTATAGTTCGTTTGAAAATCACTACCAAAGAAAGGAATATCGCAACTAGTTAAATGGAAAACTTGTTAACTAGTACGAAATCCTTCAAGTAAGAAATAACAAAAATATTTTTCATGAAACATGAAAATCACATGATCACTAAACACTCAAATACCATAAAGCCCAAATCATAGCCTCATGAAAACAAATCATGAGTAAACAAGTAAGTGAGTGAACAAGTGTAATGTGAGATACATTGTCATGAAAATTTTGCATACAAGTACAAATTCCTTTAAAATATTTACACATGATAAACTAAATTTTCATTTCTAAAGGAAATCTCCTAAAAACATGAAAATCTAAACTCTTCATTAAAAGTCAATTTATACTTCAAGGTATATGTATGTTTAGACAAAACAAAAGTATACATACATATCCCTGAACACAATTGAGTCCAAAATATAGATTTGCATGAAAAGCAAATGACTCAAGGGGCATACATGTATATCTTAAGGTTTGGCAAAATAGACATATACATGAAGTGAAAACACTTTATCATAGAAAAACACATGATCATAAAACATATCCAAAAATGAGGAATACATGTTTGAATGCATGAATCATCAAAACTAGACTATACTAGCACATCTAATGAGTACAAATAGGCATCCAAGCACAAACATATATAAAGGTTTATTTGTGGCCCATTCTATGTACAAGTATAACTCCTAGTTTTCATGAAAACTAACATCTAAGCATATATTCAAATCATAAAGCATAAAACAAGTCATAAATCAACAATTATTCTAAAAATGATCCTTATAGAAATTCATATGCTATAAGAATCAAGATATACATAATATCAAAACAATTGTGAAAACACAAAATATGGAATCATATAAACAATGGTGATTACAAATTGCAATACATGTATAGCAATGAACATACTAATCAACACATGAATCATTAAAACACAAAATCATAGAATCATGAACAACATATGATCATTGTGCATATGCATGTACATTAGATTTAAAGCATACATGTTAGTTTAAACAAGGTGAGACACTAAATGTAGATTCCAAATGAAGCATGGGTGCTCAAGTAGCTAAACATGTACAACCTTAATCTAATAAACATAGCACAAGCATAATGAATCAAAACACAACATGCTATAAAAGGATGGACATAAAAAGCATGCAAATAAAAAATGGGAGTTAGAGAATGATACCAAAACCGATGAAGGTGCATCTCTAGTTCTCCAAAACACGGTGATCCTCCCACCAAATCTCCTTGAGAGTGAAGCATCCAATTGGTTCTCTTTTAAGCTTAGAATGCATCCACCTCAAGGCACCAATGCCCTCAAGTGATGCGAGAGCTCCCACCTACATCAAAAGTCAAAGAGGTGGTTTTTGGTACCCATTTTCTTTTGGGTCCACGGGGGTTAATGTCTTTTCTCACCCAAACATAATTAGTTGCTAAATTTTCATGATAAATGCGATCATAACAAAATCTAGCAAGGTGGCCTTTTCGACCACAATGTGTACATGTGTACACGTGAGCATACATATGATGGTGGTGATCATGAAAAGCATGTGTATGCCTAGATGGGTGTGCATGCAAGGTTGGAACTTGTTTCTTGCGAATCAAGGTTTCCAATCGTGTGTGATTCATGGCACAATGGCTCAAAGTGGAGCCCAAACTATCAACACTTTTCTTCAAAACAAGTATATCATTTTCAATGTTAGAAGATAAAGTGGAGCATGCAATAGGTGTGCTAGAGCATGAAGCAACATTAGCATGGCAAACATCAATCTCTTTTTGTAAAGATTTATTTTTAATCAAAACTAAATCCAATTCTCTAGTAATTGAATCAATATTATTTTTCAAAGTAAGATTTTCTTTAAAAGTAAAATCCAATTTTGAAGATAAAATCTCATTGTGCTTTACAACATCATCACAATCATTTTTGTTTTTCAAAAATTCATTTTCCTTTAAAGCAAGTTCAAGTTGAGATTTAAGTGAGTCACATTCACTTGCAATCTCTTCCTTCTCTTGCAAAACCAATTCAAAATTAGAGCATAAATCCTTTAATTCATTTTTCAACACAAGATTATCTTCTTTCAACAAATCATGTTTTTCCAACAAATTTTCAAGCTTTTGAGCAAGTTCATATTTAAAGTTTGAACTTCAAAACAACCATGGCAATAGGAACTAGAGCTATCATCAATATGAGAATCCGATTGTACCTCAGGGAGTTCTTCCCTTGGACCATGAGGCATTGCTCTTCGGACTTTTCTCTTTTAGATCTCCTCATCTTGTTAATTATCCTTGGAAGCTCGGGAGACGTCAAGATGCTCCAAACTGCAAAAGCTGAATCATAGTGATCAAAAACGGGTAAAAGAAATTCATTTAGAGATGCTCTAAGTGCTCTAAGTGCTAATGCATTGGCCTTCTTATGTTTGCTACTATTAGGGAGGGATTCTATGGTAATGGCTTGATAAACTAGATGACCTAGTGTTTTTAAATGCCTAGTCATATCCACCTTCCAAGTATCAAGTCTAAAATGGTCAAACATAGGAGGGCTAGCCATGAGTGCAAACTAGTATGAGTGCAAATGAAAAATGCAAGTGAAGATTAGCAAAACAAGATCACTCCTAGGTAGTTAAACCTAAATATCAGGAGCACTAGCTCTGATACCAATTGAAAAGTCACCTAGAGGGGGGGGTGAATAGGTGACAATGCTAATCTATGAACTAAATGCGGAATTTAAAAACTTAATGCAAATTACACTCAAGTGCTATCAACAAGTGATGCACACAACCAAGCCAAGCAAATATGAATGAGCAATGTAAATAAATGCAAGGCACAAAGTAAAGAGAGAGCCAATGAGTCAAGCGCAAACACAAAGATATGTTATCGAGGTTCGAGCACCCAGCTCTACATCCCCGCCTTCGACACACGAAGGATTTCCACTAGCTCGTCCACCTAGGACCCTTTACAAGGAGTACCCAACACTCCTCTCTTTACAACCTCCTCCCAACAATCACAACCTCCTCCTTGAGGCAAATATTCAAATCAATACAACAAACTCCCAATCACCAACCAATACAAGGATCACCTCTCAATTAGAGGGATACAACCCAAAGCACAAAGCTAAGAAAAGATTGGGTTACAACTTGGTGGTCACAACAACAACCACAAACAACTTCTTCTTCCACACAAATAACCTATAGATATAGATAGTAGATTTTTAGCTCAAGTGTGGAGAAAACCAAGGGATATGAAACCAGCAACTCAAAGAAAAACCTTTGGGAAACAAATGAAATCAAGATAGAAGTTCAAACAAAAGCTTTCCCAAAATCCCTTTTCTTTGGTTTTCAAACCCTAATCAAAAACACAAAGATTGTTCACTTTGAATCCAAAAACCTATTTTTCTTGTTGCAGCAAAAACACCAGAGAGATAGAAAATTTTAGCCCAAAAATTCTTAGAGAAAAACTCTCTCAAATGGGGTATTTATAGGCAATTTAGAAAACTAGCCGTTTACAGAATATTTGCCAGATTTACCCTGCCGGTCGACCGGCCCGGTCGACCGCCCAACGGTCAAATTCTGAACCGTTGTGGCTACCGGTCGACCGCCTCGGTCGACCGAGAATTCCTGAGAGCCAACAGCTCTCCGTCGGTCGACCGCTTCGGTCGACCGGATACAGAGTCAGCCAGCGTGCACGTATCCGTGCACGTCGGTCGACCGGAACGGTCGACTGGCTTCTTTGGTGCGGTCGACCGTACCAGTCGACCGGCCAAGCCTGGCAGACAAAAGTCAGGTCTGAAATCTGAGGAAAATTAATGTCAAATAAATTCTTATAAATTACTAAAAATCCCCAAAAAATAGTTTTAGCATTTTGCATTGATATATAAACATGTGATAAAAGTTTTGACTCAAATATCAAGCAATTAAAACTATTTTTGTATCTTATCATATTTATCAAAAACCAAAACTTGTATTTTCTAAAACTCAGATTTTGAATAGAAAATACACATTGTCTAAAACTTATCCATGATACAAAAATATGATATTTAAACACTTTGAAGCATATTGTATATGAATAGAAATTCAATATACAAGAAACATATATATATATCATGATTTTTGTCATTAAGTCCAAAAATATGTTTTGTTGTAAATACCAAAACATAAAACTCATGAAATAGGTATATCAAAGTAAGTTTGTCTAAGAGTTGAAGCATGCATGTATATAGAACAAATCTAATATACATTAAACCATGTAAACTTGTTTTGATATAATATCTATTCATGCAAACCAAAATCGGTTAAACCTAAAACCGAAAAAACCAAAAACCAATATTCAAAACATGAAACGTGTGTGTTGTGAACTTGAGCATTATCATACTATTCTAATCTTTACAATTAGGTTCTAAACACAAACTAAACTAGGGATACCTAAGTCTTCTTGTAGAGCGCCGTCTCCAAGTTGACTCGGTCCAAACCGTGATTCACCAAGCAGCTCTATATATGATCTTTGACGCTTGGGCTCTTGAATCAACATGTGCAAGCTTCCAAATCATCTTGTTGAAGCTAAACACCAACTAATATCTTGGTTAATGATCTGAAACTAAAATCACAAGATTATTAGTACACATAACTACATGAGTTAATCATCATCAAAACTAGAGTGGAAGGCCTTTGGGCCAACATTTTCCTCCTCTATTAAGTGTTTATCTCCATTTGATTAAGAGCCAAATTACCATATCAAAAGGAGAGATTTTCAAGAGTGTTTTGTAAAAGAGTTTCTTGAGTTTTTCACCATCACTTCCATCCTTGTTTTTCTTACAAACACTTGAGCTATCCATTGTTATACCTATCCTATAGGGATCTTGTTGTGAGAGGATTTTAGGTGATCAAAGTGTTGTGATCACCAAAGTTTTCATCTTTGTACTTTGAGGAGGCGGACTTGCGGGTTCGCAGTGTTCGGGTTCTAGTGAGAACTCGGTGTAGAGGGGCGGCCTCGGCAAGCTTGAGTGCTTGCGTGTGTTTGTTCTTGCGGGAACAAGTGAGAGGACTAGTGAGTCCAAGAGTTCTAGTGGGAAACTCCTTATAGGTGTTGCGGCACGAGTGATCCGGTGGGATCATTTTATAGTGGAAATCCTTCATAGTGTTGAAGGCGGAAACGTAGAGTAAGTGTGCTCGAACCTTGAAACAAATCTCCCGTGTTTGCGATTGCTCTCTATCTCTCACTTGTCTTTATACCTTACATGCTCATATTGCCTTTATCTTTATATGCTTGATATATCTTGTGCTTAAATTGATATATGCTTGGGGATTGTTTGCTCACACTTGTATTCAACCAAGAGATCCAAAGCGGCACCTCAACTCTTATCTAGAGGAATCTTGAGGAGATAGTCCAGAGCCTTTCACGGGGAATTCGGCTACACTCTTGTGTTATACTTTGCGTGTTTAGCTTAAGAATTTATAGTTTGCATAAATAGTTTTAATTCTGCATTAATTGACCATTAGATTAGATAGTCACCTATTCACCCCCCTCTAGGTGATTTCAGCGGGGACGCGACGAGAGTCGACAACACATATATACTTGAAAAATAACCTATGTGTATACACGCTAAGCCTTAGTACAAGGAATAAACATAATATATATAAAAAATTATTATAAATAAGTTCAAGAATGCCTACAAATGAGTTAGTAATCATGATAGGAAAGGAGAATAAAATAGATAAGCAAAATAAAGAACAGATAATAAATATACATCTGATGATAAATTGACGCCTATACTTACTAACATCCTGTGAAATGTCGGTACAGAGCATTTGAGCTCCAACCTGAGGAAGCAATCTCAGGGTCATCAGAAAGCGACCTAGTGAGTGGTAAAATGAAGGAATATATTATAACAGTATAACAATCATGATAATATATAATACATGTCAATATAAATATACTAACAATTGGTATAACTATATTACAATTATTATATATGCAGTATAATATTATTAATATCTAGCATGATACAATGGTGTTATCCCTACAATATTATATAATACAAGATTAAAACATTAACTATGTTAATCGGGGACTGTTTTAAGTATATCAAGATTTGTTCCATATTTAAACTAAACATAACAGTAGCATGACGATATCAATGATTAATATTTACACTTATATAAGAAATAAATAGAAATAATCATATTATAATGTTCGTGGGTGTACAAGAATAATGTGTCTATAGAGGATATATGGAATGCAAAGTATACAAGTATGCGAACATCCTAGTAAACAAGACAAGATATCAGAAAATATAATACAATATAAAAAAAATATGATATCATGCAGGTAAAGGGAACATACTATATTTATACAATAATAACAATCAGTATCACTTACTATTTTAATCAATTTCTTCCAGTGTTCATACCACTGACAGTTTGTACTGGAGCCCGTACTGCATCTGAACCCATCCGAACTGAAAAAACACCTAGAGGGGGGGTGAATAGGTGTAAGTGCTAATCTAGTGAACTAAATGCGCTAAATGCGGAAGCTAATGCAAATATTGCACAAACTTAATACTGAAAGTACACCTAGAGGGGGGGTGAATAGGTGTTAGTGCTAATCTAAAACTTAATATAAAACTAAGTGCGCTAAATGCGGAAGCTATTGCAAATTATGCACAAACTAATACAATACAACAAGTGTAGCCGAATTCCCCTTTCGAGGCTCTGGACTAACTCCCCTTGATTCCCCTTGAAATGGGTTGAGGTGCTATGTGAAGCTCTTGTTGGATGAGTATAAGTTGGGCACACACACACAAGCAATCCAAGCAATGTGCACACACAATCAAGCCAAGCAATCAAGGATATAACAATATGGATTATGCAAGGCACAACAAGCAATGTATGATATGTATGATATGGCAATGAGAATAATGCTTTGCACAAATGTAAAAAGAATAGAGTTAAGAGAAATTGGATCAAACGCTAACATAAAGATTTGTTTCGAGGTTCGAGTACCCAACTCTACATCCCCGCCTACACCACCGTGTAGGATTTCCCAATCCACTATAGGAGTACCAAACTCCTCTCTCAACCTTTACAAAGCCACCGAGGCTATACAACCACAATCCACCTCTACCGAAGAGGGATAAGGCCCGTAGCCAATACAACAACCACAACCAACACCTCTACCGAAGAGGTTTACAACAAACTCAATCACCTCACACTTGAGGGATACAAACCAATCACCCGATCACCTCTACCGAAGAGGGATACAACAAGAATAAGGGTGTACAACTTAGAGGTTACAACAACAACCTCAAAACTCTCTCTTTTCTTTCTTTTTCCACAAAACAAATGATCCTAATAGATTAGGATAGAAGATAGCTCAAGAGTGAAAAATTAGGTGTTTGGAAAACAAGCAACAAAGAAAAATACTTAGGAAAATTCTTGCAAAAGATATAGAATAAAAACCTAGACAAATCTCCAAAATATTCTTTTCTTTGATTTTTCCAAAAACCTAAAACAATAAAGATTGAAAGTTTTAAAGCCCAAAAACTCTTTTTAAAACTCTTTTAAACACTTCAGAAAACCAGAATTTTTTCTCTTCAAAAACTTAGCCAAAATCCCCAAAGAGATGGGGTTTATATAGGCCCATCAGAAAACTAGCCGTTAGGCTGAGCTGGCAGCCTGACAGGCTGCCGGTCGACCGGTCCGGTCGACCGCCAACGGTCAGAAATATGACCGTTGGGCAACAGCGGTCGACCGGCCCGGTCGACCGAAACAAACCGAGAGCAGAACTCTGTTGGCCCAATGGCCTTCCACTCTAGTTTTGATGATGATCAACACTCATGTAGTTATGTTTACTAATATTCTTGTATTTCTAAGTTTCAGATCATTAACAGGATATTAGTTGGTGATTAGCTTCAACAAGATGATTAGAAGCTTATCATGGTGATTCCGGTGCTAAAGCTTAAAGATCATACCTTTGCACTTGGAGAGTCACGAAGTTTGGACCGAGTCTACTTGAAGATGAAGATCGACAAGAAGACTTAGGTATCTAGTTTAGAGTTTGTGTTTAGATCCATTTGTAAAGCTTAGTTTAGTTGATATGCTCAAGTGCACAAAACACACGTTTTATGATTTGATATTTGATTTCTATGAATAGTGATCAAAACAAGTTTACATGTTTTATATGTATAGTAGATGTATTCTAGTTATACATACATGTTTTAACTTGCTAAACAAACTTATTTTGATATCCCTATTCATGTTTTGGAAAAATCAAGTTTTATAAAAATACAAGTTTTGTTTTTGATAAAATTTGCAAGACACAAAAATAAATTGATATGTTGATATATTGTCTTGAAATTTTTATCACAGGTGTATGTTTAATATAAAATGATAAAATAAATTTTGTGAATTTTTTAGAAGTGTTAAAAGATTTTTAGAAAATATTTTACACTGTTTTTCTGACCCTGCACTGTGCCTGCCAGGCCAGTTCGGTCGACCGGACCGGTCGACCGCACCAAGTGGCCGGTCGACCGGGTCGGTCGACCGATGTGCACAATCGTGCACGCTGGCGACACATGTAGTCGGTCGACCGGACCGGTCGACCGAGTTGAGAGCTCTGCTCTCGGGAATTTTCGGTCGACCGGACCGGTCGACCGCTGCTGCCCAACGGTCACATTTTTGACCGTTGGCGGTCGACCGGGCCGGTCGACCGGCAGTTGGTCAGACTGCCACATCAACCTAACGGCTAGTTTTCCTAGGGGCTATATAAACCCCATCTCTTTGGGGATTTTGGCCAAGTTTTTCAAGAAGAAAAATACCAGTTTTCTAAAGTGATTAAAAGAGTTTTAAAAGAGTTTTAAGTACTAATAAGATTTATTCTTTGTGTTTTGGGTTTTGAAAAAATCAAAGAAATTGGAATTTGGGATTTTTGTATTGGCTTTCATTCTTTATCTTTTACAAGAAATTTCCCAAGTGTTTTCTTTGAGTTCTTATTTTCCAAAACACATTGTTTCCACACTTGAGCTATATCTTCTATCCTAAACTATTAGGATCTTTGTT
The DNA here is from genome assembly GCA_038442645.1 of Agave tequilana. Classification (NCBI taxonomy): domain Eukaryota; kingdom Viridiplantae; phylum Streptophyta; class Magnoliopsida; order Asparagales; family Asparagaceae; genus Agave; species Agave tequilana. Next base: position 9,366 of record JAVJIF010014387.1, on the reverse strand, counting down.
TTGTGGAAAAAGAAAGAAAGAGAGAGTTTTGAGGTTGTTGTTTGTAACCTCTAAGTTGTACACCCTTATTCTTGTTGTATCCCTCTTCGGTAGAGGTGATCGGGTGATTGGTTTGTGAGCCTCTTAGGTAGAGGTGTTTGTTGTTGTTGGCTACAGGCCGTATCCCTCTTCGGTAGAGGTGGATTGTGGTTGTATAGCCTCGGTGGCTTTGTAAGTTGAGAGAGGAGTTTGGTACTCCTTATAGTGGATTGGGAAATCTTACACGGTGGTGTAGGCAGGGATGTAGAGTTGGGTACTCGAACCTCGAAACAAATCTTTGTGTTTGCGTTTGATCCAATTTCTCTCAACTCTCTCTCATTTATATTGTGCAAAGCATCATACTTCATATCATCATATCATATTTGCTTGTGTTGAGCATAATTCATATTGCCATATCTTATTGCTTGTGTTGCCTTACATTATTTCATATTGTAATTTATCCTTGATTGCTTGGCTTGATTGTGTGTGCACATAATTCTTATTGCTTGGATTGCTTGTGTCTGTGCCTAACTTGTACTCATCCAACAAGAGCTTCACATAGCGCCTCAACCCATTTCAAGGGGAATCAAGGGGAGTTAGTCCAGAGCCTCGCAAGGGGAATTCGGCTACACTTGTTGTATTGTATTAGTTGGTGCATAATTTGCATTAGCTTCCGCATTTAGCGCACTTAGTTTGCATTTAGTTTATTAGATTAGCACTTACACCTATTCACCCCCCTCTCTAGGTGTTTTTCAATTGGTATCAGAGCTAGTGCTCCTGATACTTAGGCTTAACATCCTAGGAGTGATCCATTTGCTTGCTAATCTCATTTGCACATTCATATATAGTTTACCATGGACTTCATGACCCCTCCTAGCTTTGACCCTTCCAATATTGATGTTTGGAAGTATAGGATGTCCATGTACCTAAAGACCCTAGGTTTGCATGTCTTCCTTGCCGCCACCAAGAGATGTTATCTTGGTGATGGTAATCATATAGGGGCCAATGTACAAGCCCTAGAGGCTATTAGAAGCACATTACCTAAAGATTATCGTATGTGTGTTTCTAATCTTGATTCCGCTTTTGCAGTGTGGAACAAGTTGACAACAACCACCACCTCCAAGCTTCAATTGCCAATCCAAGAAGAGGAATCTAGTGGAGAATCCGATCCACAATGCTTCATGGTCCAAGGGAATGACTCCCTTGAGGTACAATCGGAAACTCAACTAGATAGTAATGATTGTGCTAGTTCTTCAAATGATTATGTTGATCCCCATGCCTTAAATGAAGAACTATCTATTGTGTGTGAAAAGTTAATAGAAAAGTATAAAGTTTTGAAAAAGAAAAGTCTAGAAATTGAAAAAGAAAATAAATGTTTGCATTCTAGACTTGACAATGTTTTGCAAGAGAAGGATGAGATTGCTAATGAAAGGGACTCATTAAAATCTCAACTTAATCTTGCTTTAAATGAAAATAAAATTTTGAAAAATAAAAATGATTGTGAAGATGTTTTGAAGAAAAATGATTCTTTAACTTCAAAACTTGATTTTGTTTTAAAAAGTAACCATTCTTTGAAAAATGAAATTGAATTTATTTCAAAAGAATTAGAAATTTGTTTAAAGAAAAATATTGTTTTGAAAAATAATATGGATGCACATGTTTGCCATGCTAGGGTAGTTTCACCTAGAACACCTATTGCATGCCACACTTCTTCTTTGATTAACAATGATATATCCATGCTTAAGAAGAGTGTTGATTGTTTGGGCTCCACTTTGAGCAATGTGTAGTGGGTCATACACGCTTGGAATTTTTGTTTCGAAAGAAACAAGTTCCTTCTATTCATGCACACCCTACACGGCATACACATGCTCCTCACAGACACACTTCTCACATGTATGCTCATGTGTACACTTGTACACATTGTGGACGTAAGGGCCACCTTGCTAAATTTTGTTATGATAGATTACATGCTCCTAATTTAGCAAAGAATTTTGTTTGGGTTAGAGAAGGTACTAACCCCCATGGACCCAATAAGAAATGGGTACCAAAGACCACCCCTCCTTTGTTTAATGTAGGTGTGGGCTCTCACATGACGTGAGAGTAATAGCACCCTTGAGTAGATGCGTTCTGGACTTAAAGGAAATCAATTGGATGCATCACTTTCAAGGGAAGAGATGGTGGAGAGGACCACCAAGTTTTGGAGACAAGGAGAGTTGCCTTCTAGGTTTTGGTAACGATTCCTAACTCCGTATTATTTATTTACATGCTTTCATATTCATTTGTTTTATAGCATGTTTTCATTGTCTATGGATTAGTATGTTCATTCCATGTGTATTAGATCCTTGACATACATGTATAGTATTTGAGACACACATGCTTATTTGACTCACATTTAGTGTTCTCACCGTTTGTTTAGCTATAATGTACATCATGAATCTATTGCTTGTGAATTTACATAGTAATCATGTTTTAGTTCTTATGATGTTGATTTCTAGCTTGTTTTGATACTCCTTGTGGTTATGACATGTTTAAATGTGGATTTTGTCAAAACTTGTGTTATACATGTACAAATAGTGAGTTACATTTGTTTTATATGCAATTGAACTTCATGCTCATTTGTATTCACTATATGTACACGCATGAGCTAGTTTTGATGATTCGTTCATTTATACTTGTTATACCTATTTGCATGTATATGTAGTTTAAATTCAAATAAAAGAATTTTGATGAATTTTGCATATGTTTTAGTTAGAAATATGGTATTCGTGTTTGTTTTTGATGCTCAATGACTTGATTACATGTTTAAGTGTTAGTTTTCATTAAGACTAGGAATTATACTTGTACATATAGTGGGCCACAAATAAATCTATGTATGTTTGGGCTTGATTGCATATTTGTACCCATTAGATGTGCTAGTATAGTCTAGTTTTGATGATCCATATATTTTAGACTTGTATTCATATTTTTGGATTTATATGAGTTTTGATTTCATGTATATGTTTATTTTGCCAAAACTTTAAGATATACATGTATACCCCTTGAGTCATTTGCCTTTCATGCAAATATCTATTATGGACTCAAAGTGTGTTTAAGGGATATGTATGTATACTTCTTGTGTTGACAAATCATACATATACCTTGAAAAGAATTGGTATCAAATTGTTTTGATGAAAAGCTAAATTTTCATACTTTTCATGTTTTTCATGTTTCATGTATTTATGTTTAACTTCATGTATATGTCCATCTTATCCAAACTATTGACTATACATGAGTATCCTTTTTGAGCCACGTGCCTTCATGCATACATTTTGTGGACTCGTTATGTTTTTGGATATGTATGTATACGTTAGTTTGTATTAGACATACATATGCCTTGAAGATTAGATAGTTTTGATGATTTCGTGTTTTAAGGAATAATTGAGCTTAATGAAATATTTTTCATGTTTATGATCTTCACATATTATTTGTACACTCATATATTGCTCATGTTTTGTCTCTCATGAGGTATGCTTTATTGGTTAGAGTGATGATTATCATGTGAATTTCATTTTTGTTTTATTCCTTGCTTGAAGGATTTCGTGCTAGTTAATAAGTTTTCCATTTAACTAGTTGCGGTGTTCTTCATTTTGGTAGTGTTTTTCAAACAAAAACTACATTTTCAAATCTATCTTTGAAAACCCCTACCTTCTAAGGGCGGTAGGATGGGAGATCATGTTCTTGTATGCCCTAAATTGAAAATCTTTAAAACTTGAATTATGATTGGGTGGTAGAGAATATGATGTATACACTTGAACTCATTGTTATGTCAATTGGTATCATTGAACTATTTCAATTGGTATCATTTTGATCTTCTTGTATACTCATATATGTTTTGTATGTATGTATGCTTTAAATTCCAAGTATATCAATTTCTATTGGTATCTATCTTTCATACATATATATGTCTGTGTTTATGCTAGTGCTTGAGTTTCAATTTTGTTTAAATTGATTACTTTTAAATTGTTATCAAGACTATGCATGTCTTTAGTTTGTTTTTCATAAAGGGGGAGAAAATTTGATTTTGTATTTCAATTGGTATTTGTACTCCCACTCTTTATGATTAAAAATTGTTATTTTGAACATATGATATCAACATCAAATTTGTTTATATATTTTCAAAATGAAAATATTCTACAATTGGTATCAAGATTCATGTTTAGATATTCAAGATTTATGTTTAATTTCAATTGGTATCGATTGTTTTCATGATGATGATTTTTCAATTGATATCTCAAAATTTTGTTTAAAGAGAATACACAAAAGTTTTGATTTGTATTTCCTATATGCAAGGAGAGCTTAACATCTCTCTTACATATAGATTCATGTTGAGTATATTATAAATTGAGGAGCTTGACAACTCTTCTTTATATGATATACGTGTGTAGGGGAGCTTCACATCTCCTCTTATGCATTACATAATATGTGTTATGTGAATTGGGCTTGTCATCCCTTCTTCATGTAATGCATATGTGTAGGGAAGCTAACTTAGCGTCTTCCTCTTCATGAATGTATATAGCATATAACATATATTGATTCTTGTTTATTGGTATCAAGATGCTTCATTGACATATTTTAATTGATATCATGTTTGTAGTCACCCCTTATTGATTTTGTTTTTTGTTTTAGAAAAAGGGGGAGAACATTGTTTGCATTGTTTTGATTGACAAAAAGGGGAGAAAGATTTTTACCCCTCGTTTTATTATGGTTTTGATTACCCCTTTGTTGATGATTGACAAAAAGGGGAGAAGAATTTGAGTTTTGTTTTTATATATGCATGATTGTGTTTTTGCATATTTTTGCATATACCAAGTTCATGCATAACGATAAATAATAAGATATGATGCATGCTTTTGTTTAGTATCATGTGCTTTCATTGCATATCTATTATGTTATTGTGATGCATGAGTTAAGGGGGAGCTTCTTTGAAGCTTACTTTAATCCATGCATATATAACTCCATGAGTTTTGTCATCACCAAAAAGGGGGAGATTGTTGGCCCAATGGCCTTCCACTCTAGTTTTGATGATGATCAACACTCATGTAGTTATGTTTACTAATATTCTTGTGTTTCTAAGTTTCAGATCATTAACAGGATATTAGTTGGTGATTAGCTTCAACAAGATGATTAGAAGCTTATCATGGTGATTCCGGTGCCAAAGCTTAAAGATCATACCTTTGCACTTGGAGAGTCACGAAGTTTGGACCGAGTCTACTTGAAGATGAAGATCGACAAGAAGACTTAGGTATCTAGTTTAGAGTTTGTGTTTTAGATCCATTTGTAAAGCTTAGTTTAGTTGATATGCTCAAGTGCACAAAACACACGTTTATGATTTGATATTTGGTTTTTATGAATAGTTGATCAAAACAAGTTTACATGTTTTATATGTATAGTAGATGTATTCTAGTTATACATACATGTTTTTAACTTGCTAAACAAACTTATTTTGATATCCCTATTCATGTTTGGAAAAATCAAGTTTGATAAAAATACAAGTTTTGTTTTTGATAAAATTTGCAAGACACAAAAATAATTGATATGTTGATATATTGTCTTGAAATTTTTTATCACAGGTGTATGTTTTATATAAAATGATAAAACAAATTTTGTGAATTTTTAGAAGTGTTAAAAGATTTTTAGAAAATATTTTACACTGTTTTTCTGACCCTGCACTGTGCCTGCCAGGCCAGTTCGGTCGACCGGACCGGTCGACCGCACCAAGTGGCCGGTCGACCGGGTCGGTCGACTGATGTGCACAATCGTGCACGCTGGCGACACATGTAGTCGGTCGACCGGACCGGTCGACCGAGTTGAGAGCTCTGCTCTCGGAATTTTCGGTCGACCGGACCGGTCGACCGCTGCTGCCCAACGGTCACATTTTTGACGTTGGCGGTCGACCGGGCCGGTCGACCGGCAGTTGGTCAGACTGCCACATCAGCCTAACGGCTAGTTTTTCCTAGGGGCTATATAAACCCCATCTCTTTGGGGATTTTGGCCAAGTTTTTCAAGAAGAAAAATACCAGTTTTCTAAAGTGATTAAAAGAGTTTTAAAAGAGTTTTAAGTACTAACAAGATTTATTCTTTGTGTTTTGGGTTTTGGAAAAATCAAAGAAATTGGAATTTGGGATTTTTGTATTGGCTTTCATTCTTTATCTTTTACAAGAAATTTCCCAAGTGTTTTCTTTGAGTTCTTGTTTTCCAAAACACATTGTTTCCACACTTGAGCTATATCTTCTATCCTAAACTATTAGGATCTTTGTTTTGTGGAAAAAGAAAGAAAGAGAGAGTTTTGAGGTTGTTGTTTGTAACCTCTAAGTTGTACACCCTTATTCTTGTTGTATCCCTCTTCGGTAGAGGTGATCGGGTGATTGGTTTGTGAGCCTCTTAGTAGAGGTGTTTGTTGTTGTTGGCTACAGGCCGTATCCCTCTTCGGTAGAGGTGGATTGTGGTTGTATAGCCTCGGTGGCTTTGTAAGTTGAGAGAGGAGTTTGGTACTCCTTATAGTGGATGGGAAATCCTACACGGTGGTGTAGGCGGGGATGTAGAGTTGGGTACTCGAACCTCGAAACAAATCTTTGAGTTTGCGTTTGATCCAATTTCTCTCAACTCTCTCTCATTTATATTGTGCAAAGCATCATACTTCATATCATCATATCATATTTGCTTGTGTTGAGCATAATTCATATTGCCATATCTTATTGCTTGTGTTGCCTTGCATTATTTCATATTGTAATTTATCCTTGATTGCTTGGCTTGATTGTGTGTGCACATAATTCTTATTGCTTGGATTGCTTGTGTGTGTGTGCCTAACTTGTACTCATCCAACAAGAGCTTCACATAGCGCCTCAAACCCATTTCAAGGGGAATCAAGGGAGTTAGTCCAGAGCCTCGCAAGGGGAATTCGGCTACACTTGTTGTATTGTATTAGTTGGTGCATAATTGCATTAGCTTCCGCATTTAGCGCACTTAGTTTGCATTTAGTTTATTAGATTAGCACTTACACCTATTCACCCCCCCCTCTAGGTGTTTTTCAAACTCTTCTGCAGCGGTCGACCGCCCGGTCGACCCAAACAAACAGTGAGCAGAGCTCTCAGACCCGGTCGACCGGCTCGGTCGACCGTCCCAGTGACTCCAAACGTGCACAAATCTGTGCACGTCCGGTCGACCGGCCCGGTCGACCGGACATCAGCCAAGTCGACTAATAACCTGGATTAGTCGACTGGTTGAGTCCTGGACCAGAAAACTGAGTTTGAAAACTTGGGAAAAGTATTTTATAAAAGTCTTTTAATACTTCTAAAAATCACCAAAAATATTTTTTATCATTTTATATCAAAACTCAAACAAGTAATAAAAGTTTCAAGACATATAATAATCATATCAATTCATTTTTGAGTCTTGCAAAATTTTATCAAACAAAACTTGTATTTTTATCAAACTTGATTTTTTCAACACATTAATAGGGACATCAAAATAAGCTCGCATAGGAAGTTAAAACCATGTATGTATATCTAGAACATATCTAATATACATAAAAACTATTTAAGCTTATTTTGATCTACTATTCATGAAAACTAAAATTCAAATCATGAAACGTGTGTGTTGTGTGCACTTGAGCATATCAACTATACTAAGCTTTACAAATGGATCTAAAAACACACTATCTAAACTATGGATACCTAAGTCCTCTTGACGATCTTCATCTTCAAGTAGACTTGCTCCAAAACTCCATCCATGGGCTAGGCAATGTGTGATCTTGAAGCTTTGGCCCTGGAATCATCATGAATAGCTTTTAAACTCCTTGTTGAAGCTAATCACAACTAATATCTTGGTTAAAGATCTGAAACTTAAACAACACAAGATTATTAGTAAACATAACTACATGAGTTAATCATCATCAAAACTAGAGTGGAAGGCTTTGGGCCAACAATCTCCCCCTTTTTGATGATGACAAAACTCATGGAGTTATATATGCATGGATTAAAGTTAAGCTTCAAAGAAGCTCCCCCTTAACTCATGCATAAACAAATAATAAAATATATGCAATGAATGTACATAAACATGTATGCATCAATATGCATAAACACAAAAAACATGTTCTAGAAGCTCTAGTTACCAATTAAATTAATAAAGCATTAACAACAAAAACACTAGATGCTCTAGATACCAATAAAACTTAAAACTTACCAATAAACAATAAAACTTAATATATGCAAAAACATAAGTATGCATATATAAAAACATGTTAAACTCTCATATATAAAAACATGTTAAACTCTCAAATAATTCTCCCCCTTTTTGTCAATCATTAAACAAAGGGGTAAACAAAGTAAAATCAAATCAAACAAATTTTTCTCTCCCTTTTTGTCAAACAAAAAGATCAAGAAGGGGTGCCTATAAACAACATGATATCAATAGATAAATATGTCAATGAAGCAACTTGATATCAATTGAAAATAAATAAAGATCAATAGATGTTATATGCTATATACATTCATGAAGAGGAAGACGCTAAGTTAGCTTCCCTACACATATGCATTACATGAAAGAGGGATGTTAAGCCCTAATTCACATAACACACATTATGTAATGAATAAGAGGAGATGTGAAGCTCCCCCTACACACGAGTACCACATAACGAAGAGATGTTAAGCTCTTCAATACAAGATACACTCATCATGAATCTATATGCATATAGTCAATACAAACCAAGACTTTTGTATTTTTCTAAAAAAAATTTTAGATACCAAATTTTAAGTAAAAAACACATGAAACATCTTGATATCAATAATAAATTTTGAAAGTCTAAATAAAATTTTGATACCAAAGTAAATAATTTTCATATTAAACATATGATACCAATATGAAGTTTTCAATCATAAAGTAAGGGAGTGGGAAACAAAAACCAATTGAAAAATCACCATTGAAAAACACCAATCGAAAGACAAAATTAAATTTTCTCCCTCTTTATGAGATACCAACTAAAAAGATGCAAGGGCTTGATACCAATTTAAAATTAATCAATTGAAACAAAATTGAAGCTCAAGCACTATCATAAACAAGATTTTGTGAAAAATGTATATCTTAAGCACAAATAAAACAAGTATATGTGTATGAAATAGAATGAGTACCAATCACCAATAGATGATACCAATTGAATATATACATACACAATAAACATATGAGTATAAAAAAGATCAAAATGATATCAATTGAAAGAGTTCAATGATACAATTGACATAACAATAAAAGCATGGTATAACTCATATAACTAATCCTCCCAATCATGATTCAAGTTTTAAATGATTTTCATTT